>JAOPTO010000740.1:0-217467 GCA_033822845.1 Tetrapedia diversipes | reverse complement strand
AGTGAGACGGAAGAGAAAGAGAGCAACGGGCGTGCTTCCGTCGAGACGGTGATTATGTTAATCGTTACGCCAGGTTCCAGGTATTGATAACGGTACGCCGCGACGGCAGCCTGGGACCCGTGTGCACCTTGCTGCAGATTATACCTGGCTAACTCGATGGTAAATAGAAACCTTACGCGATAACGAGCGCGGCGTTTCGTCTCGGAGGCCATCCGTCGGGTGAATTATCAACGCGGCCGGTATTCGGTGCTGCGCGCCTTGCACGGCCGTCCGCGACGTCCTGGAACCTGTTTATCGAACCGTTTAGTTGGAAGCGGTGATTCCTGCCGAGTATTAATTGTAATTATACCCCCGGCGTTAATTGCACGTTATTAGATAGCGGAGTGGCTGGCAAACAAACGACGGGTCGCTGGCTGCCTCCCGGTGCCCGCTGCCCCGTGGCTGATGTGTTAACTCAGGACATCAGGCTTGCCGCATGAACGAGTTAGGCTCGCTTCACTTTTCGCGGTATTTCTTCGGGCTAGTGCCATGGTAATTTAATGACAGGACAAGGTGGATACAACATTCTGTTGGAATATATTAGCGGTGGCCTGGGTAGCGTAGATGTTCAGGGACACGTGGACAGCTTTTCGGATGCAACGTGGCTTCTTCTTGTATTTTGTGATGGCTGGATTCGAAGCTTCTCTACATCCTTAGCTTTCATTCTTGGATAGTATTATAGGAAATTCTACTTTTGTCTATTATTTAGTAGGAAGAGATGGTAGGGCTCAGGTGTGAATAAAATAAAGAATATTAATAAATGTATATTTAAAATAGTAACCCCTGTTGTGCGAGGTAGCTGCAAAAAAGGGTGGGTTTATTAATATAGGAAATTTTATTTTTACTTTTATTTAGTAGAGTGAGATGGTAAGGCTCAGATGTGAATAAAATAAGGTGAAATGATTGGAATATTAATAAATATATATTTAAAATAGTTTAACGATACCAAGTTAAACGACTTTACAACTTAGCAACTACTACGTTCTTATTCTCTTCAGAATCAAACTCTTTCTGTCTCGTCCAAACACTCATTTCCTTAATGATGCTAAATATTTTAATTTACTATAATATTCCTATGAGATGAATAAAGAATTACCCTAGGATGAATTTTGTATTCGATGAACTGAAAATTCGTCCGAAAAATTTCTCATTTTCGACATAAAACGAACAGCTTTAATCTAGCTAACGTATGGTTCCTTTGTTCCGACTTAGATGTTCGACTCGAATGGACAACCGAGACAGACTATCTGCGCGTGCATTTGAAAACCACCGCGCCGAATTTTTATATTTCAAACAAACACACGTTCACGAGAAGATCACCAACGAAGGGTAGCGCCTTATCAGCTTGGACGGGTCGTTCGAGCGGGAGGACATCGAAATATTGTGCATCGAGTCGTGGCATGAGATCGAACCTTGTCATTGGCATGCGATATAACGAGTATCCCAACGGACCCTGCGTGAAAATTGCATTTTCGTTTTGAAATTCGACGGCGTTTCGAGTTTACCGCCACGGTGCGCTCTCGACATGCGATACGTGCAACATAATTGCGATCCCCGCGTATGTCGGCAGTTATATTGGATTTTTCGATTCCATTCGAACTCGTTCGCTCGATATTTCATGCTCGAACCGAGTGAAATCGGTTTCGTCGAATCCAGTAATCGTAATCGCTGACCCGTCTGCTCTGGGATTCTAATTCCGCGCAGAATTGAATCGAGTTACTCAAAACTACCCTATTCTCGCCTTTCCGCTTAAATCGGGAAAAACGTAAAAATATTTTATTCGTCGCACGAGAAAATTAAACGTTTAACTCGCTTCAAAGACGGTGAAATAATGTTGTATCTCACAGGATAAGAGAAAAATAATTATTACAGTAAAATATAAGAATTCATAAAGTTGGGGTAGCTTCAAAAAATTCTTCTTGCTACGTTTATTAATGCTAAGGAATTCGAGAAATTTTTCTATCTCCCCGAAAGAGAGAAGTTACTTTTTTTTGGATTAACGTAGACTATACATGGAGGACAATAAGTAAGGTACCAATCAATGGTAATTATAGGGTACTTTAAAGTAGCGAAGAGATGGAATGGCAGAAGCTTTCGAAACGATACACAGGTTTCCTTAATACAAGGAGACAAGCACGCATCCACGAAGCAGACACGGGAAAGGGGATTGCGAGATATAACCCGATTACAGAACCTCGAGTATCCTTTATATTTCACCAGCGTGTTTTCTTTTTCCTTGCTCTGAAGCACGCTCGCGACGGGTTAATTTTCTCCCGGCCCCTTCACCCTCTCGCGGCTCCGTGTTCCGTTCTCGATTCTCAGCTCCCGCCTGTTCTCCCGTCCGCGGAAAACCGCCGAGCAAAAAAAAGGGGAACCGCGATGGGAAATTGTAAGACGCGAACAGTGATATCAATTCGTGATATCGGCCCGTTTATACTTCATCGAAGTTCGCTGGTTTCTGCCGCGAACCAGGAAAGGATCAATTAAAGCGCCGAGCGTTGAATATCCCGGCCGTTCGAGCACCGCCTCACGCCATTGCCTCGTAAATAAGCATCGAAGCGAATAATCCTTTCGTCTAAAACTATGCCTTCCGTTTGTATCGATGAAACGACGCTTAATTTCTATAATACAGAGCGATCTGAAAGCGAGCACGGTTTTTTCTTAGCTAATGGAGCACACATTTTTGCGTGATCTTCAACGTTAATAACTCGAGTAAATCATTCGCTTCCGCGTCAATCGCATTTTCTGTCTAAGTCTACGATATTCTCGGAGTAAACGTGTAGGCTTATTACATTCAGAGGAAATATAAAACTGTAGAATCTATGTGGTAATCTGTTCGAGTAAACCTAATTTTGTGGAATCTTTTATAACGTGCCTTCGTTGAAAGTTCGTTTACCTGTCGGTAATCCGTTGAACCACCGGATATCCGTCGTCTGTACCCCGATTTTGAATCTTCTCGTTAATTCTCACAACGCAAAGTGATCCAAAAAAAAAAAGAAAGAAAGAAAGGAATCTCTCCTTGCTATTATTTTTGTTCTCCCCACGTAATAATTCCAGATCCATCGTCGCACCGCAAGCGAATTTTCCAATCCCATTCGCCCCCTCGAGTATTCAAAATTGCAATCTCAATGCAAGTAGGTACTCGGATCCGCCCAGATAATATTCCTCCGGATGGTCGCGTCCGTTTGAGCACCGCTGCGGCGAATCAGCATGACAAAGAATATGGAAGGAGCGCTGTACCCACGAGCGTTCAGCTCCTGTGTATACGTTGCAGGCTCGCACGAGCAAAAGGGGTTGGTGTGTGGCCAGCGAAATCTGTCACCCGGATGTCAATCAATATCTCGAGGGGTTCCAGAAGAGAGGCCGCCCCCTAACCCCCTTTTGCTGGCCCTTGCATCGGGGAACCACCCCTCCTTTCTCCCCCCCCTCGCGGTACGTAGCCGCGCTTACGCAGCGTCCTGCCGCGTAGATCAACGCACCGAATCCGTGCACGGGCGTTTCTGTTTCGCAAGCCCCCTCGCGGTGATTAATTTCCTAGTGGAAATTAATCAGACGGAAAGAACTCGTCGTGCGTGGACGGCGACGCGCAATGATCCGCGGCGGCAGATGGGAAGACAGCAACGGATTAAAGCGTGCGACGCTCGCTCGCCTCCTTAATTTACGGCGCCCACGGCCGCCATTAGGGCCGTTTCATAAATCACCGCGGTGCGCCGCTCCGAGTATATCGAGTTAACGCCGGGGTTCGCTTGTTGTTTGCGATTAGCGCTACTTCTGCGCGACTCGGTTCATCTTGTTGCAGCAAATCTGATCGACCGCGGCGTAATAGCTGTTGATCCTCTGTTATCGACCTCAGTTACAACGTTTCTTAATTTCTTAGGTGACTCTTAATCCCCGGGTAACGCGATTTGTGAATTACTAGTATGCTTCTTCGTTTTTCTTCGTTTTGCTTTTGCCCGTGGGCGAAGTCCAAGTGCCTTTTAAGGGTTTGAAAAATAGGAAGAGGGAGATCCCTCTGGATCAGTGGACAATTGTAAAGTAGAGACAAAAGTTCGAGAAAAGGAGTTTACTGGTAGAAGGGTGGTGAGTTAGGTTCTGTCCCACGGGATACGTGATGGTCAGGCCCAGACCCCGCGGTAATAAACCAGAGCCGGTTTTCATAATACATACAAATAATTGTCGATCCCTAACATCCTCCGTGTAACACGAATTCCGCTCGTCAGCGTAGCTCACTTGCTCGGCGCATTGCGTTGCTTCGCTCTTCGTCCCGTTCAACTTCTTCTTCCTTCCGTTTCCCAAAGGACGAGCAAGTCTTCTAAGAGCATTGAGACGTTCGAAGCTCAAGACGGTTAGGCAGGAGCTGCATGCGTTCCCGTCCCCCTCGGCTCAATTTGTCTTCGCGGGAGATCGATTTCAGGGCAGTACACGGCCACGGATGCTGCCGCCGGCTACGAAACGATCATCTCCTCGTAAACGGACCACCCTCTCCGTCCCGCCTCGAAAACGATCGACCGGCCAACGAACGAACGAACGGTCGATCGATCAACCGATCCGTAGCTCGTTGAACGCGCTCTCGAGGCGAGCGTGCACCGAATAATTGCGACACAGATGTTACGGGCGTTTCGAGCAAAGCGGAGAAAGCGACGCTGGAAGAAAGGGGGTTGGGAGAGAGCGTAGTCGGTAATTCTCAAATTATATATATATATAGAGAGAGAGACAGGCGGAGCGTATAGAACCCTATGCTCTACTCGTCACCCCCCAACGCGATCCCCTCCCTCCCTCCCACCCTCCCGCACCACTTCGACGTCGTCATAACCGTTAACGTTATCTGCAGAATATTGCGAACAGGGGTTGAGGCCTGTGGATGAGCGGCTCCGCCGCCATTGAAAGAGGGAGAGAGAGAGAGAAGAGCACGAGGCCCGCGCCGTCGTGCATGTCCCTCAAAATAGAGTTACAAACTGTAACTACGTTTCGGTGCATTAATGCCTGGCTCGTTCGGGTAGGAACGGGGGGTCGGTCGGCCCCGGTTGCCGTCGTCGGAATTCGCGGGGGCGCACGGCATGCGAATCGATCGCGGTTACCACGCTTTTCACGGTTCCGGGGGTTGCAAGGCCGGGCGCGCTGGCTCGAGCCTCCGGAGAGAGAGGGCTCTAGGCTTCGGCAGATCGTCGCTTCATGAGCCACTTTAAAATTTAAATGGACCTTTTGCCGCGATTCCTGCCCACCGGTGTGCGTATATTACCCGGCCGTCCCTTTGCCACCGGCGCCGGGGCCAAGGAAGACAATATGCGCCGACCCGGATGGAAAGTACAAAGTTGCGACTACGAATCGCGCTGGTTTCCGTTGCTCGTTAGCAATCCGGGATCTATGCAATATTCATCTTGGATCTTCCCCGTCTCCTTCCTCCTCTCTTCGCGGGGCTTATGCAACGCGCTCTGTTTCAAATTGATCGCGTTAATGTCTTTGGCGCTCGCCAGAGGGAGGAATTCGCTTCGCAAGATGGAGTGCGTCGCGTTTAACGAAGTTCCCTCATTGGGATTCACGGAGAAGTTTGTATTTTCAATCCCTGGCACGTTGTAGCGTTCAATGGGATAAAATTGAGAGTGCTGGGAATCCTTACGCCTTTTCCGATTTGTTCACGAGGTTATGTCAAAACAGGGAGTTTGAAATGTTCTCTTTGTTCCCTATGTTTCTGTTACTTGAAAATATTAAACCTTTTATTGTGTGTTCTTCATTTCTAAATTTCGTATTCGATGAAAGCAAGTTTCTTGCACGTTTATTTTCACATAGATCTCAATACGTTTGAACAAATTATTCGTTAAGCTTATCAGAAAGATACACTGTTGGTATGAATTAAATAAGGCCGTTTATAGATTACTCATTTTGTCCATGTACAATCGCTCCAGTGTAAGGGATCAAAAACCCAAGCTTAGAATGAACTACAGGAGAAACAAAATATGTTCAGGCATGAAAAACAGATTTCGTTCCAAAAACAACCCTAAACGTCCCAAGAAACATCCCTGTCCAAATCATCCCCTCGGTACGAGGAGTCTTAACAAATTAAAAGCAAACAGCGTCGCGTGTTGCAGGCCTATTATAGATCATAAGCAGATTCTCTCGATCGACGATCTCTCCCGAGCCTAACTCACGCTCCCACCCCAGTTTTCCGCGTCCTCGTTCGCAGTTCGGGTTACCATTCTCTCGTGTAAGAGGATTAAGATATTACCCAAGCGTGGCGGCGAGCAGCGCGTCATGAAAACACGAGCTTTAACACGCTTTATTCGCTTCGTGAAAATTCACGTCTGAAAGTGCAACCCCCCATCCTGGCTCCCTCTTGTGTCTGAGGGTTTACGCCGCGCGGAAAAGAGGGTTGGCGAGCATAAAATCGCTCGTGTACACGCGCGTGCATACACCTACTTGCGCCGCGCGCTCCTCCTTCATCCCTGGCTTCTTGAAACGGATTTCCTGCTCCGGCGTACCGCCTCGCGCGTTTGTTGAAAATGTTTCTAACGATTTTAGCCGGATCCTTCCTGATCCCGTTCCGAGGATAGCCAGATTTCGGGATTTGCAGAGTATATGGAAGAGGGAGCACACTTTTATCAGACACGCAGAATCAAGGCGTGCCTTTCGCCTTGAAAACGGTGAAGGATTTTTAAGGGTTTCCGCGCTCCGACTTAAGACCAGACAGGTATTCAAGTTTGTACGAGATACGTCAGATATTTAGGATCATAAGAATTTCGAAGCATTTTCCGATATTATTTAGTGTTCACCTTGGTAGTATCGATAAGTTAACGTTTGTTCTGGAATTCGTTTCACAAGGAAGTTAACACGTCAATGTATCTTTCTTCTGATCGACTGACATAAAAAATCTTCAAAAAACATCGAGATCATTTCTCCAAATTGGAGATCTATCTTGACGAATCTAACGAAGGGTTCGAAACAAAGGTTGATTCTGCGAGCAAAACGCCCGCGATCGCTTCAAACGAGACTCACGCGACGTTCGATGAACCCTTTTCGTCGTTCGAAAAGAAAAAGCGGCACGCTCGGCGACAGAATCCGCGGAACGATCCCGAAAACGCGATTCCACGTCTTGCACACCTGATTCCGCGGAGCCTAGACGAAATGGAACCATGTTGCATTCGAAGCGGAGACGAGCGAGTCGAGTGGCGTTCCGTTTATCCATCGTCGCTCCTCCCGCGGATGCATTAAACTCTCACACAGCGATGCTCGTGTCTCCGTCGAAAGCAACGTCGTCGCAGGACGCGTCGTACGACGGCCACGTACGACAACGACGACGACGCCGCCGTGTCGTCGACGACGATGGCGGCGGTGCTTTGAGGGCGCAGAGTGCCGCACTCGACGTGTCATACGGCGCCCTCTAACACTGGCGTAGCTGCGTCTCTCGAATTATTTGAACCGGTTCTTCGCCCCCCACCTCTTCCTAGATCCCCGGGGAATTTTTTACGGCCCCGCAGAATGCCGGTGTTTACCCCTTGGGAAACGTATTGACGTGTCCGCGCGACGAATCACCGCGATTCGTTTCACCGACATTCCGTGGTGCGCGGCTCGAAAAAACGCTTCCTTCCGTTGTCCCCGACACAGCTCGAAGATAGAGGAAGCGGAGCAAGGGTGGAAAGGAGACGAGGAAGAAAAGAAGAGGAGCAAGAAAGCGATGGTGGAAGACGGAGGAGAGAAAGTCATCGGAGGCTACGCCAATGGCGAGCTAGCCGGCAATAGCGCGTGGCGGCGTCGACGACGGGGTTGACTCCCCTTCATCCCCTCCTGCCGGCTCGTTCCTTAGCGCTGCCACCCTTGGCTGCTGCCCCCGCGGAGCCCGGCACAGGGCAGAGTCGTACTACTTTGATCGCCACTCAAACATTTTTGCTACCCACCCCCGTGGCTGTGCTGCCAGCTTCCGCTGGCACGACAGGGTGGGGATGGGCGCGTTGCTTGCCACCAACTAATTACAGTGCGGATCAAAGAATTCATCGACGCGGGCTCCCGTGCGTGCGTGTGCGTGCGTGCGTGCATACGTGCCCGGACTGCAGTGCGTGCGCGCCGCCGATGCCGCGGGAAAAGAATGGCGCAAGAAGGGCGAGCAAAGGGTGAGAGGCAGCCCGAGAGAGCCTGGTGGACCCTTGCACCCTGTGCGCTCACCCCCGTGTCTCCGTGTGCGACCCGCAGACTTCGTGTCTGACGATATTCCTGGACACGTCGCGAGCTAGCCACCTGGGTAATCGGGGGGTCGAGATTTATCGAGAAAGGGGAGGGAGGTTAACAAATTTCAGAAATTAATTGTTGTGCGAAAATGGAAACTGAATCGTTCGAATTGGTTGGAAAACAAATTCGGTTCGGAGAAATTTCGGGCAATTTTCAAACACGTCCCTTTTTTTCTGTGAAAGGGTAAATCGGTAATAAGAAAATATAGCGTACCTATTAGAGTACTCCTAAGTATTGTTCAATTTTATGTGTAACGTTCAATTGACAGACATTTTCTACTGTATAATAATTGATGTTCAATTTCGGGATTATTACGAAATGAAAAATTCAGATACTTTGAGGACTTCATAGGTTACAGGCAGCTTCAAGGGAAATATCCTCGACTCTCCTGATATTATTAAAAAGTTATCCCTTGAAAGCATTCGATCGTAAAGGCTGGGGTAAACAGAGCGTAGTAATAATATCGGTAGTAATATCCTCGTGTCAAGAGAAAGCTACGAAAGCATCCCTTTGGCGCTTTATGAATTCAAAAAGAGGTAACAAACGATAATTACTCGGGGCTTCCGTCCGTTGGCGGTGAAACGGAAATTGCGATGTCGGTAAACAGTAGATTAGGTCAGCGCAGAGCAGAATTCGTGGCGGATCCTCGCTAAAACTCGAAGCGCATAAAGCGCGGACGTTCCAACGTTTTTCCCTTTCTTCTTTTCTTTTTCTGTCCCGTGCTCCAGATTCACCCCGCGGGACATCGACGCGCAATTAAACAACGGCGGTATGCACGAGTCGTCGCGTGATAAATAATCCCGTTGATAACGACTCGAAGCTGTTTTCTCGTTCGCTTTGAGTCGTACGGTTGCAAAGAAAACGCGGTTGAAATTGCCGGAGGCTCGTTTCAAGAATAGCCAACAAGCCCGCACCGCGACAGGTAGCTTCATTAATTCTGGAATAAAACGGAACGCATGGGGGGGTGGCTTTGAGTTCGCTCTTTAAACGGGCGACCTTTTTTCCATGGACGACGGTCGAAAATCAGGCGGTCGAAAAACGAATACCCAATCGCGCGAATAATTTATACGGCCACGCAGATGTCCGTGCAGGGGAGCCGGAACCTGTGACAGCCAGAGAAAATAGAGCGAGCCGCGAGATCGATGGCCATGGAATCAATTCGAGTAACCAAACATGAGCTCGCGTTATTTTTCCTATCTATCCTGCTCTACTATGTGTCCTTTTTCCCGTTTTCCACGTTCCGGTGGACCGTCGTTTCGTTCAGTTATCCGAGGGATATCGTAGTATGAATGCGTGAACGTTTGGTTTATTTAAATTCAAGCATAATTATAAGAAGCACGCGCAATAGAGATTTTTGCGAATGGATATTAACCACTTGTACTCGAAAAGCGATATTTGGCGATCAAATGATGCACAAATTTTATGAATCCTCGAATGCAAAAGATTAAATAGTCAGATCTGCAAATTTCAATATTGTTCATCTGAATCAAGTAAATTTTCGGTGTTTCGCAGTTGAAAAATTATAAAATTAGTTTTATATTTTTATTTAACAACTGAAAGGTGCCTTTCAAGTGGAAAGGTATAACCAACCCACTTTTCAACGAAAACGGTATCCCACCTAATAGAGCAACAAAATTGCCTTTCACATATTCGTAGTTTCTATATCCACATAATTTTCCACAGAAAAAAAATAATCCTTTTTTCTCGCTCTAATAAGTTTGTTCCTGAAGTGATTAACAGTCGCGACTGTCGCTTTAACGAATCCCCCCAACGCATCATCGCGAGACTTTTACACGCGTTACATACATTGGAAACGTATCGTGGTACGGCTCTTGAAGCTCGCGCGGGCGCCGTCGCGATTGTTTCGAGAGCAGATCGGTGAAAGTGTTGGTTAGTTTCTGCTGCGTAGGCTCGCGAGCTCATTTACCGGCGGCTGAACGAGGCCGAGACCGATGCTTCAGATGCTGCTTCAGCAATTTTCACCGTTCGCCCGCAATTGGATACGTAGACGGCCTCCGGTGGAAGTTACGTTTCGCGTATCGACGCCGATTGAAACAGATGTAGCGATGTAACCGGTGGCGTTCAACGACACGCGAGCTTTCTGCAGATTGTCCTGCGGAATCTGTGTAGAATCGTCTGTGATTCAGGCGACAGCTGCCCAGACGAACGGGACGGGGGGGGGCGAGTTCGACGAAAATTGGACGCGTTGAGCCGTTGTGCTCGTGAACGTGGTTCAGTCTGAACGACGAAGGTGTTCAGAATGGTTGGGTGATGTTCGAATCTGTTTCTTGTAATTCTATTGTAGTGTTATGCAGGGGAGAAGGTTTGGAAACAACGATTAACACTTGACCGACCGAATGGGGGGGAGGTCTCCCATTTTTTCCTTGACAAAACAGTGCCATTGATTCTATTCACTTTTGTTATTAGTTGGTCCTAAGCTGATGTTGGATTTATTAAAAATTGTATTTTGGAAAATTTGTGAACAGTACTAGTTCAAGACTAACTAATAGCAAAAGCAAATAGAATCAATGGCACTGCTTTGTCAAGGAACAAATGGGAGATCTTCTCATTCGGTCGGCTAAGTGTTAAATAAACTTAACACCCCTTTTACCGAGGTTTTTATTCTATAGACAGAAATTACAGACAAGGTAACTCTTGAATCGAGGTTCGGGGTTTTCGATGGGTCTTTTACATCTTTTGATGACAAAGACAAGTCTGATGGGGGTTC
Organism: Tetrapedia diversipes; assembly: GCA_033822845.1. Lineage (NCBI taxonomy): Eukaryota > Metazoa > Arthropoda > Insecta > Hymenoptera > Apidae > Tetrapedia > Tetrapedia diversipes. The sequence continues at coordinate 206,483 of JAOPTO010000740.1, read as the reverse complement.
ACATGGGAAAAGTCAGGTAGGCTGGACCAAGGATTGCTTTGACCGTCTTATGTTATCTATTCCGCGACTTGTTTGCATCGGCAGACGATGATTAATTTAAAGAATGTAATAGAGACGCATGGTATAACAGTAGGATGATTCTAATGTGGGAATGATTTATGAACTTAGGATAATTTGCAATGTCCTTGTGTTGATTCAGAGCATTTTTCTTTACCAATCAGAAAGTAACAATTGTAAGCGTTGGAAGTTAGAAATTAGAAGTACCGAGTACAACACGACTGAAATCTCGTTCGCTGACTTTTTAATTTTATCCGTAAATATAAATCGTGAAGCGAGGATTTCGCATGTTTTATATTTGAAGAATAGCCTATAATTTAGGGGTGGTTTTGGATGCAACGAGATTGAAGTTCCAAAGGAATAAAAAAAAAATGTTTGAAAAATGAATCGGGGAATAAAGAATGTCGTTTTAACAGAGATTCAGAAATCAACCCCAAATTCGTGTTTCAATTCACTCGAAAAGGATATTTCACGCGTTCAGTCGCCGACTGCAACACAAATCCAGGATCTTCGTGACGTTGTCAAACACGGGCGCGAGCGTTCAGAAGATAAATGTTGCGGATCAAACGGTGCATCGTGACGTATCGCAGCTCGTGTGCTCAATTGGTTCCAACGGATAAAACGAATCGCTGTCCCAGCGAGAAAATCAGCAAAGCGCACACCTATATACAAGACTGTTAGAAATTGAATACAGAAATACTACGTACTTTCTCAAAAGCTTGCTCTTCTAAAAAGTTAAGCCACATCTGGTATTTTAGAAAGTTCGAAAACGTTAACAAACAGAACAAAGGGGCTGAAGAACTTGGATAGGGTTGTAGGAATTTCGATCACTGCGTTTTACTAGTCTCATGACAAAGCTCGCAAGATTCAATCACAGTTGCCCTTTCTCGTGCTCGATAATAAAGTATTACAACATTTCAAATAAGAATATATTTTATTTAAGCAATACAAAACCCTATTTCCAATAAGCCCCGTTCAAAAATAAAGATGCTCTTTATTTTACATCCTTTTTACTGGAAAATCGATCTCACCAACGACAAATAACGCAATTTCAAGATCCAACCATTTGGATCAGCATTCGACCGACGATTCTGTGCACTTCGTTCGTGTTCCCTCTCACGGACCTCTTTCTCACGAGCGCGTCTGGGGGATGTCGTCGTCAGACAGGGTTGGATCGCGAGATCCGCCGAAAAAGGAACGCAAGAAAAGAGGCGACGTCGGTGACAGACGGCGGACAAGGGGGCGGGCGACACGAGGAGAGTGCGCTTTTTTCCCGGTCCCGTCGGTTTCTCGGACGCGACGAAGCGTCTTCAGCCTCGATTCGCTTCGATCCTCGACTTCGACGTCCTTTTTTTTCGCGCCCTCGTTCCGAACAAGGGTCCCGTCGAGACCTCCGCGTCGACGACCAGTACCGAGGGCCAAGCGGATGCGGGCCAGAGGAGAAACAGAAGCGTGACCCTCGGGAAATTTTCGAATCCACGTGCAGCGAGGAGAGCGGGCTCCCTTTGTTGGAAAATTGTGTCACGCGATGTCTTTGAGGCCGTGTCGCTTCTTTTGGTCGACGCGATTCGTTACTTCTGACGAGAGATCGCTCTGAACGTTCTGAGGCCAATTTGTTGGACAAAATTGGGGAAAAATTGTGTTTGACAGGAATCACCACGATGTTTACATACGATGTCTACGTACATTGAAAGAATTATAATTATTTCTTAGGGGTTACGCCCCTTGGAGCAAAAGGTGGAGTAGAAGGTTTGGACCTTTCCTGTTCTGAAATTCACAACAGCCAAGAACATGCTATTGCTAAACTCACACCTTCTCTTACATTTGCTCAGCAATGCTAGATACATTTTAAGGTCAGCTGTCACAATTTGCAAAGTGCTTATAGTTTTTGATAAATCCAAAGAACTTTCTGATATCATTAATTCATATCAAATAGTCTTTTTACCGTTTCATATTTGCTGAGTACAGCAATATGTATGTATGACTTTTTACTAATTTGAAAACATTAAGAGACCAATTTTGATCTCTGCAGAGTGATAACAGCCATTTCCAAGGACGTAAGAAATGTTCTGTGAAATGTCTATTTTACTCGTAAGAAAAACGAGACTAAAATTGCTATGTATATGTATAAACTTATTGTATTCGCTATGATTTTGTAAAATTGTTTTGTATTTGACTTTAGAATGCTCTGAAATTGATTGTTGTACAGTTAGCTTTATGTACTCTCAAGAATTTTAAGTGTCTCCGTATCCATCCGGGCTACGAGCCTTTTTCACGGAAACCATTGTTTCCCCTAACCCAGCATTTTCGTGTTCTATCATAAACACAGTATTCAGTTCCTGCTGTTGCGATATCACTCGGCGATAAGCATGGGTCTTGTTGCGCGCAGGTATGCAGGCCACCATTGTCACTCGCTGATAGTATTCTTAACCGAAGATCACCTTTGAGGCTCGAGTTTTAAATTTCACAAATCATCGGTTACTTTATCTCGTTTCCGACAAAAACGCAATACTTCAGGAACGACCGATCTCCGTGTGCACTTTCTTAAAATATCTCCAATCTTCCACTTTTATCGCGATGCCATTACCTGTACACGAAAAATATTGAAACGCTTCGCAATCGATGCAGTGGCGTGCATGCTCGCTGTATATGTATCTTGGTGGGGTACCGGTATTTTACGAAACAGTAGAGTGGCGTGAGTGATAGGATTATAACGAAAGAAAATTGCAGAAATACCTATTTCATAAAATGTATTTCAAAACCGAAGCGTATAGTTTTGGAAACTTAACTAATTCCGCCCCTCGCTATCGCGACTTTCGCTCTAGCCTGACAATAAAAGGCAATGAAAAGGTGTTCGGTTCCAATGCATCCAAGCCAGGTCAAATTGATGGAATAATAAGGCAAAATAAAAATAAAAATAAATAAAATAATATTATTTTATATACAACACAAGCTTGGGACGAATGATGTGAAACGAATGAACAAAAAGATAGCAGTAACAAATGATATCAGCAAAAAGAAAAGAGAAATGAGAACACGAGCGTACCACACAAAATCCAAGAAACGAAAGACACAACAGATCCAATGTCACTCAAAGATGTCGCAATTATGCAATTTTTTTTATTAATTTTCAACACTAGTTGACAAATTGTCTGAATGCTTGAAAGTTTTCAACAAAGAGAACAAGTGTCCTATAATCCCAACGATTAAAATATCGTAACATAACCCGTATGAGCTCCGACTTTGTGAGACAGCGTTAGATACTTCCTTCCGTCAAATTAGCCCAACAGAACCGAATTCAGCCCTATCGATTCCGTGCAATGCCTCTGTAAAACATCAAGCACCGAGAATCCCATTCATACCAACATACTTGCTCTCGCTTTTTCGGCAGGCCTAATGGTCGGTCGATTTCGTCCACCAGTGAACTTCGCCGCGTGAAGTGCGCTCGTTGGCCAGCCAGTATACCCGACCACGAAAACTTATAACCAGCCAAGCGAAGCCTCGTGGAGGATGTTTGTGATCCGTCGGTGCTCCACGGTGTTCCGTGCTCGCGCTCGACGCACTTGACGATCTTTCGTCGACAAAGAGGCTTCGGTCAGCCTCGCGCACTGCCTCCTTCTGGCCACTTCAGCCGCTCTCTATCGCGCTGTGGAACGGATCGGAACGAGGAGGAGGCGAGGCGTGCATAAAGAGAAACCTGCAGAAGAGACACACGGAGGACAGAGAGCGACAGATCAGAGAGTTTCATCCATGCAGGCACGCGGAACGTCCATCGTCCGATGCGGCAACAGAGAGCAGAGAAATAGCGAGCTGCGAAACATACAGAGAGAAAGACAGAGAGAGAGAGAGAGAGAAAGGGAGCGAAAGAGAGAGAAATAAAGAGAGCAGGGGACCGAAATCGTAATTGGATTCGAAGAGGAGAGAACGCACAGGAGGAAGAGAGGCAGCTAGGCGTGGACGGAGAGAGAGCACGAGCGGAAGGGAGGGTCCTCTTCGGCTTCATTGGCCGACCCCGGCGATGTCACAAAGTATAATACGAACTAATTACCCCGTCGTCGGCAAAGCTGCACTCGACCGCCGCTCCAGGACAATGAGTGGCCACTTCCACGATGTTTTCTGCATACGCGGCATCGGAAGCAAAGGCTTCTCGCGGCGAGGCCGCGAAAGAAACGCGGCTACACGATGGGAGGAGCGCCGGTCCACCCCTTTCGGAGGCTGCCCTCGCTTCGCTCGTGCACAGTGGGAAGGAAGGGGCCGAAGGGAGGCGGATAGGCGTCCGGGAGGAAAGACGAAGAAGATGATGACGGCGAACAGTGCGACAGGGGAACGCGGTGAACGAAAACGCGGGGGCGGTCCGCAGACAGAGACAGAAGGAGGAAGAAGAGCTTCTTTTTGGTTGATTAGCCCCCGCGACGTGGAAGATACCGAGCACGCCCGGAGTAAGTACACCTATCTCGCGACGCGTCGTCACAAAGCCGGGCCGCGTTCCACAGCTTCGCCTCTCGTAGAAGCACATCGCTGAGGGATCGAATCAAAGCGGGTACCATCCAGCGAGCACGATGACCATCGTGCGAATTCTCCGGGGGAAAAATACTGGTAATTAGCCCCTTAAGCATCGCAGGCTCCCGCGTCATCCGCGGCACTCTCCCACCGCCATCGCCGTCGTCAGCGCCCCGTACACCATCGACGTGCACACGCAACTTGCTCTGTCCTCCCTCCCTCCCTCCCTCCCTCCCGCCTCCCCCTACCCGGCCAAACAGGAGAGTCCCTCTTTGTAAAACCGGAGCCACGTTCGACGACATTATATCGTTGTGTACCCGGCTACGTGGGTGGAGAGTTGCGGACCCATTTCTCTGCCCCCCCGTTGGCCCTCCCTTCGACCGCGGTGGCTGGTGCACCGTGTCACATCCATGCCCCCGTCGCCCGTGTACGCTTGGTCCCCTACGCGGCGCGTACAGTATGTACGCGCATACATGCATGCACGCGGTGGCTGATGGAACGACGTAGGGGGCGAGGGGCAGGGGAACGACGGGGGCGTGTAGCCGAGGAAACTTCAAAGCTCCCGAAACGATTGTTCGGCAACGCTCCCGCGTGTTCCTCGTGTACCTCGAGAGCACCGGGGCGTTTCGAGGAGGGGGTAAAGTACCCACGAATATACACCTACCCCTTTGATTACCTCGGCGGTGCTCTTCTTGGGCTTCTTTTTTTTCTTCTTCGAGCTTCGACGAAAAAAAGAAGAGTCGAGTGAAATGGAGGAAAGGGTAGGTGGTAGGCAGGGCTGGTAGGAGGGATGGATGGATGGGAGGCGGAGAGAGAGGAGCACAAAGTTGCCGGTCGCGTACGGACGGAAAGGGCGAGCCTCTCGTGCCGCGGGAACGGTAAAGAAAGAGGAAAAGGGCTGGAGGGTGGACGAGGACCGTCACCGAGATGAAGAACAAGATGCTCCACATGATGCATCTAGCCAGAAGGACCCCGCTCGCGTGTGTGTTGCCGCCGCGCGATGCGCTCGCCGCCACATACGCGCGGCCCCGCGAGGAAAAGCTTGCGAGTCAAGAAAAGAGTTCGTTGGTTTTTACGAGCTCTCTCCCGTTTGACTCGCTCACGTATTACCCGGCACAAAGTAAGAGGCCGCCAGGCCTGCCAGTACCGCCTGATAATTAATCCGCAGCATCGACCCTTGATCCCTTTACTCGATGAACTTGAAGCGCGATGGAACGAGGAACATCGGAAAGTGACCAGCTCGCTCACGGTAAAGGAATTGAACGCTCAAGATTCTGTTCGCTTTGCTCTAACGAAGAAGAAGAACACATTGTGCATGAGGAAGTTTAAAATTACACTTCCATTCAAGAAAACAGTATAAATTTCAATTGCTGTGAGACAGAATATAAATTAATAATTTCCTGTATTCCGAGAAATTGTCGAATGAAAAATTTTCTATTGCAAATGGAGTTTTATATTGCTTCAATAAAATACACTGTTTTTCGATATATTATAATACTTCATTATATAGCACGAAGAAAGGGAACTGTGACCGAACCTCGCGAGCTTTAAGACTAGCAAAACGCAGTGGTCAAAATTCCTACAACCCAGTTTGAGTCCTTCAGCCCCTTTCTTCCGTTCCTTAACGTTTTCGAACTTTCTAAAATGCCAGATGTGGCTTGGGTTCTTGAAAGAAGCCCTTGAAAAAGTACGATCAAAGAAAGCTTGCTTATGATTAACTTTTGCTTCGTAATGTTTCTCTATTCAATTTCCAACACCTGTATTCCGATAAATTCTCGAATGAACAATTTTCTGCATTCTTTTGCCTGCAAATTTTCACGCTCCTTGACCACAGCTCTACGATCATTTTAAACTGTCGATGGTCGATCTACCTTTGCAACCGCATCTAGCGGAAAGTATCTCGGTAACACAGGCGCATACCTCGATGCATTATTCATGCGACCATTTCGATTCCGCGGATAATCGTCAGCCGGTGTTTCGCCAGCCGGTAACAAGCTTTCAATGCGCAGCGTGGCCGCCCGTCCCCCGGCTTATTAATTTCGCGCGCAAATTTTTGCGACAATACCGGTCCGTCGCGCGAGGAGCAAAGTCGATGCAAACCGCGCGCGCGGCCAGTGTTTCCCCGGGCACAATGGCCGCGTACGATTTCAATGCCGATTCACGGGCTATTCATCAGGACGCATCGCGGGGCTTATCTCGTTTCCTCGTCTGGCCGCGCTGCAACAACTACCCATTGTGACGCTCGCTCACGCGCGATACCGCACGCGAGAAAATGAAACTGTCGGCCGAGGAAGCGTTTACAGCCGTTTAATCGTATCACCGTACGAGTACGCCCGATGAAGGCGCATAAATAAGAGGCTGACCGCGCTCGATCAACCCTTTCGCGGTAGGGGACGAAACGTTAACCCTTGCCCGACTAGAGACGAAAGAATTGTTCGTTGCACGTACAATTTCAGATCAAGTTTTGGATATTAAGTATTTCGGTGTTGGCTGCGCTTAAGACGGAAACGTGGATCAGGATTGGGAGGGGGTGAACTTCGAGTTGGGTCGTGAGAAAGGGATGAAAGTACGCAAAAGGGTTGGCTTCGTTCGCACTAATTTAATAATAATAGTTTATTTACGGATAAAAAAAATGCATTGGTATAGTTTAAGTATAAGAAGTGTATAATAATAACTTAGTTTAATATGTAATATAAAAAATAATAGATAAGACAAAATAAGAGACGAATTCCTATTGAAAAGCAATGCTAGTAGGGAGTACCTCGAAATAATAATTAATCTTTGCGAAGTTCTGACAAGTGATAATTTTTAAAATTAATTAATTAGACCCCTATTTTTGGCTGGAAATTTATTAAATTTTCCCTATACGATAAAACCACCCTTATCCAAATATTGTAACCGGAAATTCCATTTTCCGAATATAATATCGTATAATAACAGCTATTTATCTTTAAAAGTCATAAAATTTAACTGTAAAAAGAATATAGGATAGACAAGTCATTTTAAATAAACGAAATTTAGCAAAAGAAGTGATTGTTCTATTAACGGAACACATTTGTCTCTCTACCAGGTTCGATAATCAAGGTCCTACCGCGTTTTCGCCGAGCACTGTCCTCCACTCGTTTCCTTCTCCCCCTCAGCTTGTTTCCTCACGATTCTTTTCTCGCGTGATTCAACTCCGCGCAGAAAGATACCACGGGCATCGTGAGGCTAAGTAGCCGGTTCGACGGTATAACTCATTTGGTATCGGTGCTCAGACACGTTTCCCTTCGACCCATGCCCCCGCCACTATCGCCGAGAATTACGAGCGTCATTACCATTAGTCGCGGTAATATAGTAGACGGTCTCGCGTCTCTAAACAGATACGGGGCCCTAAGTTTCACGGGGGTATCCTCGCTCTCCATCTCTGCGTGTACGTTTGTTTGGTGTCTTGAACGGTGAAAGGAATGCCACCGTGAGCGCGACCGCTTATCGCGTTAAATGGAAGCCGGAGCGCAGGATCGAAATATTACACGAGACCGCTGAAAAATTGGCTCGATTCGGTAATGCTCGGAGGATTCGGGGTTTTCGTTGTATCTTTATGGGCTGAGAGCTGGTCTAAGGGTATACACTTGTAGATTTCCTTCGTGGACAATTACATCGTTACTTATAGGGTAAATGGAAGTGAATCTTTTTGGATGCGTGAAACGTTGGATAGAAGTTTATTGATGGAGAATCAGAGGTGGAACGCTCGAGTCCCATGGAAATTCAGAGTTTCGAAATTTTCAAAACCTTTTGTTACTTTTGTGATTCGAGCGTTACTTATAGGTTAAATGGAAGTGAATCTTTTTGGATGCGTGAAACGTTGGATAGAAGTTTATTGAAGGAGAATCAGAGGTGGAACACTCGAGGCCCATGGAAATTCAGAGTTTCGAAATTTTCAAAACCTTTTGTTACTTTTGTGATTCGAGCGTTACTTATAGGGTAAATGGAAGTGAATCTTTTTGGATGCGTGAAACGTTGGATAGAAGTTTATTGATGGAGAATCAGAGGTGGAACGCTCGAGTCCCATGGAAATTCAGAGTTTCGAAATTTTCAAAACCTTTTGTTACTTTTGTGATTCGAGCGTTACTTATAGGTTAAATGGAAGTGAATCTTTTTGGATGCGTGAAACGTTGGATAGAAGTTTATTGAAGGAGAATCAGAGGTGGAACACTCGAGGCCCATGGAAATTCAGAGTTTCGAAATTTTCAAAACCTTTTGTTACTTTTGTGATTCGAAACTCTCAAAACCTAAATAAACAGCAATTTAAATTAATTTCTGCACTCTATCTTTGCATGAACATTTATTTATTCTACTGACGGTGATAAACTGTTACGGTTATATCCATACTTCTGGCAAAATGGACAGCTTTTAGAAGCATAAGGAGAAGGCGAGTATTTAAATTTAGAGTTTGGTGAATTTCTAGGATTTCGAGATTTCACGAAGTTTTGGATTCGAATGTTGCGAAATTAGAAATCACTTCGACCCACCCCCAAAAAGAAAATTGTGCTTCAGCGAAAATGTGAAGAATATCGAACAATCGTTTGATGCGTACCTACATACATACGCTAATTGCTACGCGTACCAAAAAGTACATCGTTCGTCCAATTAAATTTCATAATTCCTTGACGATACGATACACCTACACATTCTCTTCATCGCAATCGAGCGCAGAAAGCAGTTCCTCAAATTGAATAAACTCGACACTTACGAAGCGATAACCTGAACTCGTTCCACTTCTAGCCTCAAGCTTCGCCGACGAGAATCACGAGACAACGCTCTCCATGGCCCGCCAAAGCGCGTCGCGTTCTTAATTACCAGTAGCTTGTATCCTGTTGGCGCGGACGAAACCTCGGTCTAAGAGGCCGCCGTGTACCCGAACAAGCGTATCCGCCGAACAAATGTTTGCGATTGCTCGATTAAGAGGCGGCGAGAGAAGTGTTTGCGAGATAATCCGGCGTGGAGAAAAGGAAAAGGAGCCGCGCGACCGAGCCTCCTTCCGCGATTAAAACGTTCACCGCCGCCGGTTCACCGAGTTCGCTAATTTGCCTAAGGCACTCGTGCTCGAGTTTACCCTGCTGCAATTTTTATCGTCGTCCGTTTCATTTTTATTGAATTGGAATAATGCGACGCATACTTACAATTGATTACCTGCTACGCTTAGTTTCTATACTTTAGGTTATAATACGGATTACAGTTTATCACGGTCTACACTGTATAATGGTTTTGAACGATCTACACGGCCTGAATCATCCCTTTGCTAGGTTCGCGTTTTTCTTAAAGTTGCATTAATACCTAAAGCCACATTTGCAGTGTTCCAGCTATCAATTTTTTCTCTTTCTCCTCTTCTGCTAGGTAAGCCTCAATGATAAGTCCACTAACAGGCCTAGAACGAAACACCACCCTTCACATTATTTTTCCTTCTCACTCTGCCTTCTCTTTCGCAACAGCCCACACAGACAATATTTGCGAGCTATAAAATTATGTTTTACATTGCAAACTGTCCCTTCCTATACCCGTGTCTAAGGTAACCTTACTGATGAGTCCACTAGCATGCCCAGAACGAAACACTACTCTTCCCATACTTTCCCATACTTTTCCTTCTCATTCTCCCTTCTCTTTCGCAACAGCCCACACAGACAATATTTGCAAGCTATAGAATTGTTGTACATTGCGAACTGTCCCTTCCTATCCCTGTTAGGTGAGCCTTACTGATGATGAGTCCACTAGCAGGCCTAGGACGAAACACCACCCTTCCTATTATTTTTCTTTCTCACTCCCCCTTCTCTTTCGCAACAGCCCACATAGACAATATTTGCGAGCTATAAAATTATGTTTTACATTGCAAACTATCCCTTCCTATACCCGTGTCTAAGGCATGGGCCCATTAGGTAACCTTACTGATGAGTCCACTAGCATGCCCAGAACGAAACACTACTCTTCCCATACTTTCCCATACTTTTCCTTCTCATTCTCCCTTCTCTTTCGCAACAGCCCACATAGACAATATTTGCAAGCTATAGAATTGTTGTACATTGCGAACTGTCCCTTCCTGTCCCTGTCAGGTGGGCCTCACTGATGATGAGTCCACTAGCAGGCCCAGGACGAAACACCACCCTTCCCCTTCCTTTTCCTTCACACCTTTTTTTCGCAACAGTCACACTTCAAATCCAACACTATACGTCCCTTTCGTTTGAGGGCGATGGTCTGCGCGCATGGAAAACCGACGAGCCCGTTTCGCGAGCAATAATCGGCGGCCACGTGACGCCGCGATGTCGCCGCGAATTATCCCTTAACCCTTGATGAATCGATATTGGCCCGGGCCGCGTTTTGCCTGGCATTCCTTTTTTCTCCCGCCCGCCGGCTGCCGTTGAATATGCAATTGATTACACGACGGGATCGGGGAGGGCCTGCTATTAATTCCGGTTCCACGGAACCGGCATTGCGGGCCGCGTGTTCGATTTAACATATTTGATCGATACCCGATTATCCCACCCCTCCCCACCCAGCGCGTACACCCGCCTGAATTATCAACCTGTTACCGGTTGAAAATTTTCGACGACCGCGGCCTGCTTCCTGCTTGGGGATTAAACATCGTCGCTCCGGGCGCTCGTGTTGTTGTTTGAGACTGTGACCCTTTGCTGTGATAGTGTATCGGAGACGATAGAGATTCGCGTGGAGCGAATTTATGTTTTGATCGTCGGTATGGATTATAAGAGAGGGCATTGTTTATGTCGCTCGTGATAACTTTATGATAATATAATTGTATTTCTCAGCCGCTTAAATTCTCAAAGTTATCGTAAATGGATGAAGTAGACGCACACTAAAAACAAGGTTGTGTTCCATGGATAAGTTTATCAAGAATATCACTATCAGACACGCCAATACTGATCCTGTAAACTGTATCTGCACAATTGCAGAAAAGACCAGTTTTGAGTCAGATTTCTTCACCGAATGAGTTAATTCCTTTTGTAAACTATCATTTAAATTTGTCTTCCAAACTTTCTTCAACAGCTTCATAATCAATTACACATTATTCTGGTGTGATATTAACACTAGATTTGCGGACATTTCTTGGGCATGTATTTCTAATGTACATATCCTAAGAGATAGGTACAGAATTTGAGACTCCAGAGTTGAGAGGGAAATAGATTAGGGTATGCTCGTATCAGTCCATCAAATAAAAGTCGACAAAAATTATTAGGATTAATAGTAATTGTTTTTGGCGGGTTCCATAAACTTAGTGTTAATGTAGCTATTTCTCAGTAGATATAATATTTGCACGGTTAAGATCATGCTCGCGGGATCCATTACGGATTTTGTTCCAAAGAAGCCGTGAACTCTGAACGCGCGACCGCGTTTGGCCCCGAACGCAATGGAAAAGTCTCGCGCGAAAGAATCTCCTAAGCTGACGGATTACGAGAGTGGAGCCAGCTGGGTGTGCTCGGTATCAAGCAGCCAGAGCACGAATAAACGACGGTGTTTAATCGGAAAGCGACACCAGCGTACACGCGAGAGAGCGAAAGCACGCGTAGCCGGATCGGCGATCGTTGCCGGACGTCGTGGGCTTAATCCCGCGAAATCTCGTCCTGCCTTGTAACAACGATCGACCAGACGTCCTCGCAAAAACGAGTCGAATGTAATTAAGATATTAATAACTCTACGGGAGCTACGCGTCCGCCGCGATCTGCATCGACCGGCCTTGGATCGAGTGGAGGCGATTTCCAGTGAATCGAATCGACCGGGAGCCGTTCTTGCATCGTCAACGGCCATTTTATGGAGGACGTTCATCGAGTAATTGCCACTTCATTCATCGTAGATCGAGTTACCGCTGAAGTGGAGGTGTTTTGTGTGAGAACATATGTCTTCTTCTTTTTTCACTTGGAGCATAAAGTCGCATGCATCTGCTGGGTACATGATCATCAGCTACTACTTGGGGTTTGAGCTGTTGAATATTTTGCGGGTCTGTTAACCTCTTAAGTGTTATGGACGCATATATGCGTCTGACAGAAGTTGCTCGTAGGGACTACGGACGTATACATGCGTTTGCCAATTTTTGTTCCCTTCACCTTATGACTTTTTCCGTGGCCACACATTTTGGCGTTAACCTTTTAGTGTTGACGAAAGTTACTAGTAGGAACCATGGACGAAAATATGCGTTTGCCGATTTTGTAGATTTTTCGCTTACTGCAACGCGATTGTCAGTGTACGAATAACAATACTCCGTCTTCAGCTATAGCGAACCATCCCTTCAAAGCGCTTAGGCAAAGAGTATTCAGCCATCAAAGGGTTAAATGAAACGTCTGAGTTGAATTTTGTTGACGAATCGTATCGTTGCTGACAGTTCGTGTCAGATCGTTCGTGTGCTGGATCTTTTGCTTGAATATGCTAATGGGAAATCCTGTACGACGCGTTTTACCGTTAGCTCGACATCGAATTGATTGCATTCGTTTAAAATTGCTTTTAACATTAGACGGCCGCGAGTCGATCTCCTGCAATATATCCTTAAGCGGGATATAATTATTTGATCTCATCTATCGAAGAACATTTCTCATTTCTCGTTTTACGAGAAATCCTGTTCAGTTCCTTTGCTAAGTATCCCGTCTGATCCGGTCCACTGTGGAATTGCCAAGTTAGTTCCACGTTTGTAGCCTATACACGTGTTCGAAAAACACGGGGCGATAAAGTTTCGAGATAACGATCGAATTTCTGAAATTTACAAAGCCCCATAGATTGATTATCCTTTGGTATCAATTTATCCTAGCGAACGAATCGTTCTGCGCTCGCAGTTCGCGCGTGTTTCGAGGCTGCACGCTGCCGTTTTTCTTACCGTTGAAGTTTATGAAGCAATAAAGCAAGCGGGGAGTCTTCTCAGAACATTACTCCTTTAATTTTACAGCGCATACATTACACGCAATTATCCATGGCCGTATAATCAGCGAGAATTATACCTTTTGTAAGAAACTTGAACAGATGCAAGCTGGAAACCGTTCGAGTTTCAGCGTTAATCTCGTTAACGAGTGGACAACACGTTTTCGACGGTTCGTTTCGATCGTTTTCAAATTCGTAAATTGTTGCAGTTAAATATCGTCGAACATTTCTGGATAAAAATTCAGCATCAATCACTGCTCGAAACTGTAATACGCGTGTTAGCGGATAATCGTTCGAGGCATCTGCGAGGCGAGCCAACTCGTAGGATGCCATGCGTTAAGCCTTTTCGTTTACCATTTACATAAGCCTTTTTATATGCTATTGAAACGTTCAATTTCGCAGTTAACATAATTTATTTATTTATTCACGGGCTACAAACCCATTGATTCAAAGAGGTAAAAATACAGAGTGCGTTAAACAAGATTACAAAAGATTATTAAGTTGACAATGAAATTTAGTGAAAAATTCGTTAAAAAAATCGAAAGATGCAGAGTATTTATTAGCAATAGTGGAGATACGTGTAATTATCATCAGAATTAATAAAACGAGAAGTGTATTTTATTTGTATGAAAGTGTAAGTAGACCTGAAAGATCTTGAAGGAGCATACAAATTTACACTTGCTAAGAGCTGTTTGCAATCGATTTGGTGGTTAATGATTTTATATTCATATTATCTATATTGATATTATCTTATCGTACTTTATATTTATATTATTTATGTACACATTTTTATATATAATTTTATCCTAGCCGTGAAACCGTTCGATAGATCACTGCGAACCGGAATAAAGTCGAGCCGCTTAAAATTACACGCGGATCCGTTCCGCTACCGTCGATTTCGTGCCGGGCGAATCTGGTAGCCGTTTCTTTTCTTTTATTCATCACGCGCGAGTGTTGAGTCATTATTCCGTCCAGTTTAGCCGATCCTCTCGACGTAAATACGAGAACTCATCGCGTTTCACGGTTCGAATACCAAACATCGAAATTTCAGCGAAAGGTCCGCGTGTGCACTATATTTTCGTCTGAATTGGTAAAGAGGATGCTTGAAAAAAATCCCGCGTCTTTATGCGTTCACGGTGTGTATACAGGTGGGCTCGGAGAGTTCGAGAACGCTCGTTGAGCGAGAAAACGATCATAACGCGTTGTGGTATTGGAAGAGTCATGATAAAAGATTCTCGATTCGTTTCGATTTAAATTTGGGTTGGCAGTATAGGAATAGTGGAAGAATAGATAGAGTAATAGGGATCAACTATGGTTTCAAATTTATAAGTTTAACTCATTCACTGTCAGGAAAATTTAGACTGTCTTGCCCTGGGTGCCAAGGGTTTATTTTAAAGAAAACACTATTTAATTTAGCAAACGGAATTTAGCAAATTCTAATAATATTAAGTTACGGATGTAGTATTGAAATGGCATTTACTGTAATTTGAAAATGAAAGAAAACACTACGAGATATCTCGTAACTGACGTCGCTGAATAAAATTCTTGTGCTGAGTGCCGTTAGTAATCAATTTAAATTGTAGCGCACACTACGAGATATCTCGTAGTTGGCAGTGAATGGATTAAGAACTGCTAAATATATAATTCTAATGCTTTCTATTCGGTGTATCTTTGAACCACTAAATTAATGTAAAGCTGGCAGAGCTGGTCACTGAAATAAACGTAAAACGAAGAATTAGGTGTTCAAAACCCGAGTAACAAAACAGTACATCTACATGTGTCTGCGAGAAACGTGTTAAAACGTTTAAGATAAATCGTGCAATTTCTATTCAAACATGAAACAGCAATCTAATAGATGAATCTATGCTTCTGAGCAGCGGCGCAAATATTTGATGGAACTGAAAGTCAGACAAGAATCTTAGACTGGATCAAATGAAGCCGAGAGTCATTTCTTGATCACGCTGCTCATCGGATGCAAGTGCGCACTTCTGGCCGCTTTTTCCTTTACGCTGAAAATTCACTTTGATGATACAAAGAGGTGACACAGCAGAAGGGACAAAAGAAAATTCGCCTGGGGCCCGAAGGCGATATCAGAGCAAACGTTCCAGCATCGGGAGAAGCAGCGTGTTAGCGAGAAGAAGGGAACGCTTTTACCTCCATTCTGATTAACTTCTAAGCAAACATCTTGAGCAGACGAACTTATGGCATTTAATTGCTACAGATTTCGCAAGCATTTTCCTATGTCAATTACATTATTCCACTTTGAGTCACTAAATTGATACACTAATGAAACAGTTGACAAATTATTTTCTGGAAATCGTCGTAAAAAGAAACGAGAATCCTTTCCCAAAGGGATCACCGAAACTACCCCATACGCAACGAAGAACAAACGAAACAAGCATTATCATACTCATAATATCTAACCTACTCATAATAATTCTGTGCAAAAAACTTGAAACCATAAGCAAATTAAATCAATACCTATACGTATCTTGATAACAAAGAATGCTTCAAGAAATTAGTTCCTTAACCACCCACTTCGATCTCAACAGATCTATCGAATCATTCCACGGTAACCTTTAAAAGCACTTCCACGATCAACGATCAAAAACGGATAACCGGCCACGAACCTTATTCCACGCGCGAAGGATCAGAGAGGCCTGGTCTGCGTAGCATCCCGAGATCCAGCACGTTTCATCCATCAGGACAGGCATGCGAGCGGGTTGTCGCGGGTTCCCCGGCTTGGGAAAGGTCGGAAGTCGTGGCAGATCGATGGCGGTGAAAGAAACGCATCCGCGCGTAAGGGGCAGCCTCGTGCAGGCGATGCGACGCGTCTTTATCGGCGGCCGCCGCGCGGATTGCGCGAGCGCGCGCGTGAAAGCGTCGCGGGTGGAGGATCTCGCGGTGGTTCTTCGTGTGTAACTGGAGGATAGTGGAACAGAGATAGAGACAGAGAAACAGAGAGAGAGAGAGAGAGAGAGTGAGAGAGGGTACACGCTTGCGCGCGTTCTCGCGCGCAGTTCTCTCGAGCGTCGATAAAAGCGAGCGCCGCCGGGCGGAGCGTTGCATTTCTCGCGCGCCTTCGAGACAGGCAACCCGGCCGACGCGACGCTGCAACGCTTCGTTCGAGTCGAACAGAGTTTCCATCGAATCCCCGCCGTTCCATGCATCGAAACCATGAACCGTTGAAGTCGATCGTTAACCGTTGGTGAAACACGGACACGTTCTTTCAACACGGACTACTTTAACCAGTGTCGGGACCGGAAGTATCGTTGTTCGACGAGATTTGAACTTTTCAGTGGCAAGGGTGAAGCTAGTGCGACGAGTCGCTCCGAAGTGCCAGTGCGTACAAAGAGAACGCTGACGATAAACGGTGCAACGTGGACGAAGCGAGGTTACACGTACGCGAGTTCCATTCACCGAGTTAACTCGAGGGAAGCCTGAAGATCGAGCTGCTTGATGGACGGCTAGATCCGCAGAGTGACAGGGTTCCCTGGTGACGGATTCGTCCGGCGAATCTTGAGACTTCTATCGGCGCCGTGGATCGCTACTATGCCCGGAATCCCGTGTCGTCGACGCGGCGCGTAAGGAGAGAGGGACGCTGTGAGCAGGGACACGCGCGACGATTTAGCACGATCTGATCGAGGCCGGCGAACAGGTAAGAAGTATAGTAAGACGGGTCGTGAAAGGTGGGTAAGAAACGGCGATCGAGGCGGTGTGCAGCGAGGTTTTTCTTCGGTGCTCGCCGGGAAGATTGATGCGAGATGATGGGGCTGGTCGGGGGTACTCGGGGGAAGGTCTGGTTTTCAGATCGACACGATTGAAATTATCGGCGCGCTCGGATTGGACGAGGAACATTCCGCGTTGTTGTTTCGCGGTATTTTGAATTGTTTGTGTTATTGTCGGGCTTCGTTGTACGGGCAG
Organism: Tetrapedia diversipes; assembly: GCA_033822845.1. NCBI lineage: Eukaryota > Metazoa > Arthropoda > Insecta > Hymenoptera > Apidae > Tetrapedia > Tetrapedia diversipes. Next base: position 189,110 of record JAOPTO010000740.1, on the reverse strand, counting down.
CGCGCGACGAAACGATAGCATGTAGATTTTTAGCGTTTCTTGAGATTAACACAAAAATGTATGCAAATTTTGCATAAGTATCCAGAAGTGATATTCAATCCTTAATTTTACGAATGAAGATTAACCATGAGTTGCACTTTTTAGTGCAAGTTTAACCCTCTCACGTGAAAAATATGACACGGGTCGTTTGAAACGGCAAAGGTTTGTTATGTATTTTCGTGTGTTGTATCAGAATCCGAGTGCAAAAGTATTTGCAAAAAGTATTTGTTTCGGTTGTATTTACGATGGTATTCCGCAATTTTTTCCAACGTCTTTGTATAATTTTACCAGAGCTTCACTTGATTAAATTGTTTCCCTTCTTTGGGGTAGATTTCACGTTTAATCGCTTTGAATTCGAAGGTTCTTTTTAAGTCTAAGATGTTAAGCGATAACTTAAATTTCCGAATTGAACGTTGAAAACAACGTGTAGCCCCTTTCGTTTCCTAGATCGCTATCTAATGGTCGAAGTACTTTCTAAAAGAGACCACTTTTTCCAATCTCAAGAACGGAGGAAATGCTGCTTAAAATTCATGGAACGTAGGTCCTACTAACTTCTGTGTAAACGGAATTCACTGCTCTCGAACTAGAAATCCATCGATTTACGACACAGACATTCCAATCGACGCAAACCGATCCTTAGCCCAGACCAACGGTGCACCCGCTCTATCGTTGAAAGGATATCGAGGATCCGAGGAATATAAAACCGCCCCTTAATTCATCGTTTTATAACGAAATACAAATCACAACCTGGCGTTGGCGAATCACAACAAAATATCACGCTGTAAATTATCTGCGCCGTTTCAACGAGTTTCTTGAATGTCAATATTTCACAATCATCGGAAAATAACAATCCGTAACGCTTGTAACCGTACGTTGCTCTGGATGCAACAAATTACACCCGAAACCGCGGCGACCGCTCAAAAACAAGCACCATGCGGTTGCTTGGCGCAACAAAATCCCCGGTCGCCCTAACAACAGATTCGTCGACGCGCCATTAAACCGCGCCGAACGTACACGAGAACATGGCTAAAGTACACCAGTGCATGTAATAACAGTCGGGCAAAATAGATATCTGAGGTAGATACAGTTGATTATAAGTATTATTCTGTGCCCCGGTGGAGATCAAAGTTGTATTAAAATTATACAGTTAACCTGTTGACAACGTGCATTTTAATATGTAAATCTTACGGAATGCAAATTTGCTCGTAACAATTATTAGTGTTAATAAAGAAGCAGCGATGCGTTCTTGTATCAAGATAAACGAGAAAATTTGTTCGAACCGGTTACATTAGTAAGTTATGGGATAAAATGATTATGTTCTTCTGACTTGCGTATTTTTTTTCATTTGCACACTAATTGTAATGTGATATGCTTTAATTGTGTAATTGAAGCTTCAATCCTACAGACGCATTTAAACGAAAACCCATCTCATAATTCGAACAAAAGTTAAATCTATCTCGATTTACGAATCTTCCGATTCACTTAAGAATGAATTACTACTTAAATCCGGGATGCGACTTCAGCTCTTGAGAAACGAGAAGTGGCTCAGGACTTATCGAGAATTCCCACGATATTAAGAAACGAACTGAAAAATTCATGTTTTCGTACCAAAAACGCAGAAATCCTTAAACTAAATATTTATTTCTGTGTTCGTTACATACTTATCACCGCCATCACCGTCATATTGTATTTCATAATGAACATCGAAGAATCGAATCGTCTCGTTTCTGATATATGCCGTACAATAGGTGTATTCAAACATACATTAATGACTAATAATAAGCATTTCGTGGTAATTAAAAACTCATTCTCAAAAATAATTAAAACTTATGACAATTTCTTTGGAGTTCCACTTCTCAAAAAAAAAAAAAAATACTATAATTTCTGGAGAAATTATAAATAAACGATTATGAAATTTCTCGAAAAAACCAATCACCATAACACCAATCTAAACATTTTTCTCGGCCCTACACCGTACGACTCATCGACAGAACTAGCGCATCCGTTCGACGGGGTCACGTCAGTTTCGTGTGCGTGAAAATTGCACGTAAAAGCATCTTATCGAGAGGCGTGCTCCGGTTCAGACCGCTCTCAGTTTCAAGAGGGTGATGTCCCTCCCTCGCAGGGAGGGTGCGCGAGGCCTCCCCTCGTTGCTCGTCACGGATCACCCCCCGCGTGTAACGAAGCGCTTTTGAATCGGACACACTGTCACGTCGCCGAAACACGACGTCTCTAAGTGGCGGTCCCGGTTCATTAAATTCTGTTATCCGTCGGGTCGCATTGTCCCGCGGCGTTGTCCCCTTGGACACCTGGCAACCGGCCCGTTCCCGACAATGGAGCGTTCGCGCCACCCCCGCATTATCCCGCAATTATGCGCGCTGCCCGAGCGTGCTCGAGCGATCGCTGGGCGTGGCGGAAGAAGAGCCACGAGCGATCCACTCGTTACCGCGCATTGAACGCCGAAAAACGCGCGCGCTGGGGCTTTGCTCGCGCGTGGTTGACTCGCGGATCGCGTTAGGGCAGGGGTGGATGGATGTAAGTTCGTGGAAACGCGGTGTTGTGCGGGGAAATCGAGGGCGAGGAGGTTGGGGAAGCTGGAACGCGAGGATGGGAGTTTGACGGTGGTTTGGTATTTGTTCTGCAAAATTCTGGCGCCAAAACGCACTTGAACATATGGGAAAATTGTAGTTCACTTTTATTTAGCAGAGTGAGATAATAGAGCTCAGGTGTGGATAAAATAAATTGAAGTGATTAGAATATTAATAAATGTATATTTAAAATAGCAATCGCCTCCGGTTTATTTTCAATAAATTGCATAGGAGGAAGTCGATACTTTTGTCCATCACGTTGAATTTCTCTCTCAGGAGATTAGATAAAGTTTAGTCTAAAACTTATCTTTATCAAACCTACATCTGTTCGACACCTCAACTTTGCATAGTTCCATTTCACACCCCTCAAAAATCTCAAATATAGCAGACGTTTCTACCAAATCGAACCCTCTTCCACCTCTTCTTAAAACCGCCTCTACAATTTCGCACGGTAGAACGAAAGAATCATAAATCTGTTTGTCGAAACTCTACGCGATACCAACGAAAATCCCCGAACCGCAGCTACAACTCAGCCCAGCAGAGACGCCACTGTTCTATTCGAAGCTGAACCCCATTCGTCGCGACGATCGAAGCAATAAGTCGGGGTGCAGCGATCGGTGGGGTTGGTTCGGCAGGTCGAGACGGGGTCGGAGAGGCAGCTTTGATAAAAGGACGGGGTAGGTCGGGCGCGCGGTTTACAAAGGGCGAAAGGAGACACAGGTGTAGAAGCTAGGAGGAGACGGGGGCGGGAGGGGGCGGAGGCATCCGGCGGCGCAATTACCTGCCGCCGGAATTACCCACGCGCCTGTGCATCACAATTAATTCGTAATTAAATCCTTTGGCTAGGAGGCGTGGTCCTTTTCAGCGACGTATAGAGAGCTGCTCATGGCCGGTCGGCGGGCACCCACGTCCGACCGCCACGGACCCGAACGAACGACGTCGAGCGTATCGTCGGGGCCGGGGTGACAGCCGGAAATAAAGGGCCGGCCCCGTGCATTAGCGTCGACGGTCAAAGGGTCGCTGGAATATCGACCGAGACGGTCGACAGCGTTAAATTGCCATTTGTCGGCCGGGGAATGCCTCTGATTAGCGCGGCCAGGCTATCACCCAATATGTCGCTCGCCGGCGACCCAACTACGGCCTGGAAATTCGCCGGATCCGCGTAATAAAAAGAGTGCCGGAGCCGGTGGTTAGGTTAGGAGATGAGAAAAGTAGGAAAGAATGCTAGGGTACTGTGTTTGCTTCGGTTTTATCTACTTTCCAGTGTCTTTAAACTGTTGTTGTCGTCTTGTTGTTTGTTTGCGCTTTTCAACCCTTTGCACTGGAAAGGTCACAGCCGTCGAACGAAACAATTTTGTGAAATTTCTAAGCGCGCAATGTTAGCTTGTAATAAAATTTCTTTCCTTCGGATAGATAATACTTCAACGCTTTGCATTTGGAAATTTGTGAACTTGGTATCATTTGGTTATCAGATACCGCCTTTAGAGAGAGAAAAGTCATCGAGTTCGTTTGTCATCGAGTCAGACTTAATTCAGATCGTATCTTTAACCTGTTTTGCTATCAAATCACCGTGCAGGGGTTAGAAACTTAATAAAAGCGAACGCTACAAATCACTGTGTTCGAGTGAACGCTAACCGCAGGAAAATCGAACCGCGCGTAATTTATTCAAGCGTATTAACATAAATGTTTCAACTCCTGCAACGTGTCCGCGATCCAATAATAGGCATGAATTATTCCGCTTCATGAAATTCAGTGGGAAATTACTCGTCAACGATCTAGATAGACCGATGGTACTCGTAGCCTGTCCGTTCGAGAGACGAAAGCCTCGCCACGGCCATAGAAATTCTTAACCCTGGATCCGACTTCTGTCCGGCACAAAGACGGCTAATATCGGAACTAGATTGGCAATTTCGATCAAAGCGAGCTGCTCCCCCGCTTTTCTGTAGGGGAGGTGGAGGTGGAAGACAGATATAACGGGCGAGCGGAATAAATTTCACGGCCGACACCCTGTACAACTTCATTCCTTCTTATCGCAGGATCGGCAGGAACGCGCCTCGATCGTCCGAAAATTACTTTTCGCCGTGCTGATCGCGTTTCCGATCGAGTTGGCCGGGCCGGCACGGAAAACTCGATGCGAATTACCGCCCGGGGCCGTAATATCGGCCATTCGAGCCCTCTTTCCCCGTCGAATCCCCATGAATCCTCCTTTCTTCGACGCTCTTCCGGCTGATTCATCTTCAAGTTTCTCTATCGCCGTTTTCGCTGTTTTCTGAAAATCTGCCTGTGTATACACGAGATCGTTGCACGTATCTTGAAACGCGTAGGATGTGTTACAGAAATTGTTGCTGAAGTTGTTCAAGTTTAGAATAAATTACGGGTTTGACGTATTCTAGTGCGTGGGACGACTTCCTTCGGATATTTATTATTAATCTGTTTACGCGTGAGGTCGTCATGGTTTGTGTTTCAGAAATTATTGAAGTTATTCGTGACACTAACATGAATTATTGTTTATTGTTATTTTCCCGTGTAACCTTCTTGGAACAGTAATTAAAATAATACAACATTGTAATTACAATACTTCGTATCACATAATCTAATTGAAAAAGAATGCAGCACTTTCTATTGTCCTCAGCGAATGCTGGATTACCCAATAAACAAAATAATCACGCGTTTAAGGTATCAAGGAATGGGGAGTACTACAGAAATTCTCTGATTTCTTAAATCCTTCATGTACATTAGTAACATTATACAAAAATGTCTGCACACTACATGCGTGTGCAACAGAAAAAATAGCGGGAGCATGGAAACAAAAATATTTTTCACCTCGCTATAAGCTTCGTTTCATTAAAAAAAAAAAATTAAATTAAAGATAAAAGATAAAAGGGGAAAAAAAATATTTTTCACCTCACTATAAGTTTCGTTTCATTTTATGGAATATGCGTTACATTGAAATAAATACCCTGTATTGGGATACCTCAAAGTCTTTCAAACACTTAGAGCCTCTAAAAGTCTTAATCTACAACTGCCCTTAGCGAACACTTGTAATCTAACGATCTAAACTTCTGAACCAACTTTTCGATCATCCTCCGTGACATCGCGGCTACCACGAATCGAGACCAACAACAATCGATGTGGAGTATCGACAGCCTGCGTCGCGTAGGCGCTTGAAAATTCCAACGCGATGGTTCTTGGTAATCGATGTGTCCGCTTCACGATCCTCCGGGCCCGTCCCAGGGCGAACGACCAAGAATGTCTCTCTGCTCGCCTCCGTTGAATTGCCGTGCGGCCGTGCACGCGACACGTTCACCTCGCCATCGCCAGCTTCATCCTCCCCCTCTAACCGAAGAAAGACTCGTTGCACAAGGCAGCTAATTCTTCCGTGGCGAACCCCATTCGACATTTGCATACATATTTCAATCGGCGGCCGGCTTTTTTTGCCCCGACGGTAAGGCTATCCTCTCAGAGCGTAACGACTCTTAACGGGGCCAAACGTTCCTGGAACAGGCCAGAGACGGTGCTCGCGGATGATTACCACCTTATCCCGAGGCCAGGCGATCAGGAAGAGGAAGGACTATCGTAGATTGAAAGGCCCGCGAGTGTATAAATATGCAGATGAGGGGAGGGACGGGGGTTGGGTGGAAATAAAGCTGTCTGTACTTTTATGCGAGCTCGCCACATCCGTCTTGTCTACGGATGAATGTATATTACTCTCCGGTCTCGGCTCACCCTCGACGCGCAAACGTATATGGGAAACGGCTGGCTACAGCCGTCCTCGTCCATCGTTCACCCTGGTAACCCATCCATCTGGCGTGCAATCGTTTTTCCTTAAACCCGACGACCTGCGACTTCTCTCTGTCTCCCTCGGTTTCGACCCTATCCCTCTTGCCACGCGATTCGATTCGATTCTCGGTAGGGTAAATCCTTCTGGGAAGAGTTGGCTGATCCTGCTGGAAAGTAATCGGTTGACCCCTGACACTTTGATCGTCGTGTTAGTCGTGTATCCCTGACGCAGCTAAGTTCTTTGGACGTTTGACGATCTTAACTTCAGGGGAATCCAAAGTGTTTTTATTTTGAGTTCGGGATACTACGATCGAAGTTACATCGATGGTTGGAGTGTTAATAAAATCTTTAGCTGCTCGTCTACCTAATTATTCGGTTAATGATACCTACCCTCTTTTTATATAATATATTATCAGTATTCCAATTTTCAATAATATTGTTGTTATTATTTCCATATTTCACGAAATCTTGTCAGAAAGTATCGTAGGTAGAAGTATGCGAGCTCCTATTATACATACAAACAATCGAGATACTTAATCCGTCTCCTCTTCAGGAGGTCTGTATGAACAAAGTTGCACTGTGCTACTGTTTCTTAACGAAAACTAGCCCAAGAAAAACTTGTACCTAATAATAATTAAATGCCACCTACTACTACCGGAAAGCACATAATGTAGCTAAGCAACGTAATGAAATATCGCAGAAATAACGCAGGCAGAGTTCTCAAGAACGCCCCGCGTGCCTAATTAAAGGTTACTCGAATATCGTTTCCAGCCGGTCGAGCCGAAGTTCGAAGTCGGCGAGTTGAGATGCATCGAGGGAGGCGGCTAATCGTTGGGAAACACGCTCTTCTCGAGTTAGCGAAGGGATATCAGCCGGATCAGGAATGCTGCCTGATAAGGCCTCGGTGCTCGCTTCACGTCGCAGCAACGTGTTTCTTTTAATTACGATCCGTTTGGTGGCGAGCGGGAAGACTTGTGTAAACGGGCGTCGCGCCGTGTGACGCAAGACCAAGAAGGTTGGGAGCTGTTTGTAGCCGCTAATACCGAGCACAGAATGTCTTCATAGATCGATCCTGATAGATCGAGAATGTTACTCGACTCTGCTTCGTATGGCTCGGGTGCAGCGTTTAGGTGTTAGAACACGTTTCCATGGATCGCGATTTATTTGGAGATACGGGTGAAAGTTCCCGGGAACGCGAGTTTTAACCCTTTACGCTCGAGAGGTGACTGTTGGTCACCAGATGATAGTTTCGTAAATTTTCAGACTTTAGTTAGTTTGTTTATCGGTTAGACTCGGAGGTCTTCGAATTCGTGCTACTTTGAATATTTGAAATATTGCTAAATATTACAATTTGATGGAAATAGATGATGAAAAGTTTTAAGGATACTTGTATGAAATAAATTTTCGTAGGTTCGTCAAATTACGACAGCAAAAACATCTTTATGATTTTCTAAAACGTTTTACACCTTTGCGCTCGAGAGGTGAGTGTTAGTCACAAAAATTCTCAAATTTTCAGACTTTAGTTAGTTTGTTTATTAGATTCAGAGATTAAATAGTCGCATATGTAAATTTTAGTATATCGCTTAACTGAACTGAATGACGTTTAATATAGGCGAACCTTAGTAAATATTTGGAATTTGAAAATTGTTGATGTTAGTATTATTAGACGACTAACAGTCACCTCTCAAGTGCAAAGGGTTATGTTTCATTCGACAATTTTACGAGGAATCCGATGATTGAGGTGTGACTAACCAAAGTGTGGAGGTTTGGAAGATTTGTATGCGTTTTATGAAATTTTATCTGTTGGGCGTTGCAGTGTTTCTTAGATAATGGATAAAGATGGTATTAGATGTAGATGATCGTTGTATATAGACAGGAGCTGAAACCAGTATCGACTTTGATCGAACCGTAACGATTTGCGGTGACATATGGGGAAACCCGTCGGAGAGATCGATACAAGCTGGGAACTTTTACTCCATTTATCTGTGGAGATCTGAAATTTATCTTTCCTGTCACGTAGCCCTTAACATACGCATGCACATTTTTATTTTAACCGACGCTGACCCTTTAGAATGGTCGCAAGTTTTCTTGGTATTCCATGCGATACAACCAATATGTTAAATTTCCTAACCTTTACTTATCAGTGCGTTATCGGATTTTGTTGCCATTTTGAGGGAAGTTCACATTTCCTTTGATTTCCAATTTTATTCCAGCTAATCGACAACATACAAACACCTTAAAACGTATTTTCGTTCAATCACGTTAAACGTAAAATAATGACTGCGAGAATTGCAATTTTTTTTGTCTCATGAAGGAAACAGAGGGTGTAAAGGGTTAACGCATTCAACGCATTTAGAAATTGAAACATTATGTACAACTCGATTACACGATGTTTGTAAACCCGCTCCGTGGAGAGAATCAGTCCCAAAGGAACACCGGGCTTCTGTTACTAAACTTCCTCGACTATGCCGCGTCTTTGATGTCTCTCCTCGAGTCCCTCCGCTTTGTCTCCACCGTCTCACCAACCCTTTACTTTGTCGCGGCGAAGACGCGCACCGGTGTTTCTACTTATCGCGTGTATTCCGTTCGTCCAAGAACGGAGCCAGCGACAAAAACCCACTTTCGAAAATTACATATTACTCGCTATGCTAAGTATAATTACAGTGCCTGGTTGCAGTGCAAGTGTACGAACGCTTGTAAAAACTCGGTAGCCCTGAGAACTAGAGAGATTTGCAAGCTTTGAATGCTCGATAGCGTGAAAGCTCTAAACGCTTCTCGAATTTGCACGTTCTGAGAACTCAGAAAACTCACCAGTTCCGAAGGATCGAAAATTCAGAAAGCTCTGAAAATTCGCAAACTTAAAAATCTCGCGAAGCTCTCAAGCCTCAAAGCTATGACGATTCTTAGGCTCCAAAAACTGGCAAGCTTTGAATGCTCGCAAGCTCTATAACCTCTCATTCTGCAAAAATCTCAAAGATTCGAAAATTTGTGATTTTTAAAAGCCCAGAAAATTATCGTATCCCATCGATAGAGCATGCTGTAGTTATTGTACGTCGAATTACTTTCTAATTTGACTCGCATATCGAGTCTCAATTATAATATCGAGTCTCTCCTCTCGTCAAAATTATCGCGAGCCACCGTGGATCACCGATCATCGTCAAAGAGAGCATGACGCCGGGACAGGTGAGGCTGGTACTCGTTTCACGTTTCATTTTCGCGTCCGGTGAGATCACAGAGGGGCCGCTGGTCCATTTTAAAATTGACTTCGACGGCTTATCAGCCCATTACCGGTAGCTGATCCATCACGCGCACAATGTCCAGTCATCCAAACGACCTCATTTCCCTGTGCGTGCTTCCACGAAAAGTATCCACGGCAATATCACTTCCGCCTCGCCACAGACCCTTCCACAACGCATACGATCTCTCTCTCTCTCTTTCTCTCTCTGTCTCCTCTGATGGAAAGAGAGCCGCGTATACGATGGTTTCTAACGGTTCCGTCTGTCAGTGAGCAAAGCCCTTTATGTATGTAGCTTTGTCCCTTCTGCGAACCGGGGTTAGATACGAGGGAATTATCGACGCCATGTTTACGGAGGATGCGTGTCAAAAGGATTGTCTCGAGGCGCTCCAATGGCGCGCCCAAGAAACGAACGATTAACCCTTTCGTTGCATTAGAAATTAAGCAGGATGAATTCTAATTTCATCGTAATCCTTCCACTGTTCGAGACCACATTTTTCATCGCCGACTGTTTCCAAACATCCCTTAAACCGCAACTAAATTGGCGTTTCCTCCGCCAAAATAGGAATTATGAACTTCAACGCGATTTACTACGCAAGCGTGCAACACGTCTCGACACTTTCGCGAAACGTTGCGCGTCTGTTGTTACACGAGCGACGTTGTGAAAGCGATAAAAACCATTGTTTTAGTATCCCTTGAACCGCACAACGAATCGAGCTTAGAAATGCTCGTGTATTCGCGTCTTCATTTTAAAATCTCATCTTTCCGAGAAACCTTTACGAGTGACAGGTGCCACGACGCAACCTGTCGATCGCTGCATCGATCAGATCGCGATTTCCTCGCGTTTTCGATTTCGTTTTCGTGCGACCGAACGAGGTTCCGTCGTAACATCACCGGTAGCGCCATTACCGTCGCACGGCACACGGCAAAGCGGTGGCTCGCACATAAAACAAGGCTCGTGCTCGCGCGCACGTGGTGGTCCGTGGTGTGGTGCTCGTTAAAAAACTCTCTCCCGCCTTATATACATATCGGAACGGTTCACAGAAAAGCTCGTACGCCGCCTTTGTGGGCCCGCAGTCGCGGCTCGCGTGAAACGCTCTGTATGTACAAGCTCCGTTTCCCGCTGCGCCTACCGGCGTGCTACCGTCACTGAACTCTCTCGGCTCCAAGGGAAACGCTCTTCGAAACTTTCTGTATTTTCATGCAAATTCTCTCCTCTCCTCGTTCGTTCGCCCCTTTTTCCTCTCTCTCTCTCTTTCGCCCCCGTTCGTCCCTTTGCCCTTCGCGCGCCACTGTGTACATACGTGCGCGTTTACGCGCGCTCTCTCGCCAGCGTTGTTCCTTGTTCTTTCACCCTTTCACCCCCTTTCGCCCCCTCGATTCGCTTGCACAGCCTCTGCCTCTGTCTCTGTCTCTGTCTCTGCCTCCGTTTCTCTTTTTTTTCCTTTATTTTCTACTCTCTCTACACACACACACGCACACACGTGTACGTGTCTCTGTGGCAACTTGGTCTTTCCTTGGTAGTCCCTCGCTACCCGCACGCTCACCGTTTTTCGGTTTGCATGGCCGAATAATAGTTAGTAGTCACCGTACGTAACCCGGGCCCTTTTTTCGTATGCTGCGCGACCAGTTCGGGGCCCCTGCGCTTGGAATGTTTTCTACGATTTTCCCCGGTTTTTCGATGGCCCTCGTGCGACCACGCCGTTGCTCGAGCGATCCGACACGGGCTGCTGTCCCGCCGATGCCGGTTGAATGCGAATCACCGTGTTTAGCGTGCGTACGCACATCGGTTAGGTTAAGCGAGCCTGGCGACCTGAGCGGTTTCCGTGATCTTGATTGGGTGACGACCTCGGTGGGAGGAACTGGAAACCTTTTACTGTAAACCTACTCCGTATCGCTTTTAGTATTATTCTTTTTATCGGTGTTCACTCTCATGGCAGAAGAAACAGTGTTATGGTAACGCAAAGTCGGAGTTAAACGTGGAGTTTCGTTTAAAGGAGTAGACGGTAAAGTTGACTTTTAAATTTCTGAATCGCCATTGCTCGTCTCACGGGATTCACTGGTGACATTCGAATTTTAAATCTCGATGCACCAATGCTCGACGTTTAGGTTCGTGAAAACGTTTGAGAACTGGATTTTATACGAAGTGATTTACAATAATACACTTTTTAGAAGTAAACCGAACTCACTCTAACATTCTTAGACAGTCAGACTAGACTTAGAAGTATAAGAGAGTAAAAAGTCTTCTCTTTGGGCACGTGACCATCAAAAAAGGTGTGTCTTTGTTAATCAGCTTCTTTTTATAATCTCGCATTGGATACGAGGTGGGAGAGATTCGTGGAATCCATGAATGCTTATGTCGCACATTTTGCCAACGTGTTACACTCGCAGAAAAATTCACCCTTCGAAAGCACACAGTAGTGTACACAACGCATAATTCACAAATAACACGACAGAAATTCGCAAAGCAACAACGTTCAGAGGAACGTTACTACGAATTCCAATCTTAACGGATCTCCGAGCAAGCTTCGAATTTTCAAAGGGCAAGGTAAACAGAATCGTGGAAGATTCGGAATCGAGAAAGACCCGATACGAGACAAGTGTTTACCTTCTCGTCGAAAGGAAACGGAAAGGGACCGTTCTGCGCCCAAATGCGAGGGGGGGGGGCAGAGCTGAGGGGAAAGATTCAGATTTTGATGCGTGAAAGCGAATCAGCTATCTCATCTTTTCCAGTAAACACTTAGGAGGGCCGGCACGTCGGAGCCGTTCCTGAACGACACGTTTGTTCCTTCGAAAGAGGATTACGGATTTTCCTGGCTGGTAAAGATTTCGGCCTTTAAGTTAGAGGCTGTCACTTTGCGTCCTCCATCCCCCTCTCCCACTCCAAAAACCGTGGCCACGACGATGTATCCACGGTTTAAGGGGGAACGCTCTTGTTCTGGATTAGGCAGCGGACCGGTTGTCGCCTTCGAGAATAATGTCGTGTGTCTTGAGAGGAGAGAAGAAGAAAGGAGGGAACAGGGAGGAAGAAGAATTAATCGGGCAAAGTGTTTGAATAGACGGGACTGGAATCCCTTCGGGAACGAATAAGTCCTTGTCAAAACACGATTGGAACCGTGAAAGGCTGTCACCGCAGGGTTTTCGACACGCCGATGGTTTCGTCGCCTATTTCCGGTGCTTGTAGTTACTCGTAGATCGAGATACGTCTGCTTTCATTTCCATACGTTACAATCGAACGAGCTTTCGGTGTTTCAGGTACAACGGAGGATACTTCTGTATCCGAACGAATTAATTGGAAGACAAAAGTGTTCGCGTGAGAGAATTTACGGATAACAGAGCAATTGTTATTTCGATATTTAATCTCGTTTATTCGAATTGGAATTAATAAAATTGGCAGTTTGTTTCGATATTTAATTCGTTGCCGAATCGCATGAGCTTTTTGACGCTAAAATGCCTTTTCAAAATTACATCTTTTTTGTACCTCAAAGAATTCCTGACAAGCACCAACTATGATCTATCGGAAAATTAAATTTTACAGAAGCTTTAATCCGTTCCAACAATGAAAACGTACATTTAATTTATGGCAAGCAATTGTTTTTAATTCTAGAAATTCTCGATACAATATTACGGTAAACACAAAGTATTTTCCCTCCCTCGATGTTGCCAGGATTAAGTATTGATTTTCAAGGTGAGCATTAAGAGGGGGGAAAAAAAAACAAGAAGCCGAACCTTTCGAGACCGTTTTGATTTCAAAAGGAGCTGCTCGAGAGTAAAGTTTGACGATCCCCTAATGTCAGTGTTCTCCCGCGGTCTTTCCCTTATCGATCCAATAAATCTGGCGCTCAAGAGTACACGCTGTACACCACTGGCGATCCCCTCAGAAAAAAAAATAAATCAAACATCGCGAGCCTCGCGAACTTATATTTAATATAATTACACGGCAGAATGTCCGTGCACACGTGTATAACCGCCACGATAAAGCATAAACCGGTGATCCTTGAACGATTTCAATCGCCGTGAACGATACCGTGTCGAAGCAACGAACAAGCACACCTACCAGGGATTACGATTCCCGGCATGCCGTGTCACACCCAGGCCGCAAAACACGGTGTGCCGGTGCCCGCCAATAATTCGCGATATCCATCCGAGCAAATTGTTGTGCGATAGCATCGTTCGTCAAATTAAAAAGAACGAAAAAAGGAGGGGCGGGGGGAGAAAAAAATTTAAAGGACCGTCATTTCCATTGCTTAACGAGCCACGAAACAGTCCATAAGCATCGCCGATATATCGGGGAACTCTGATTGAATTAATGCCCCGGCCTCGAGGAGAAAAACGAAGCCGGGCAGAGGAAACGAGAAGAAAAGGAACGAGGGACACGGTTTACCTACGTGTGTATATATGTATGTGTGTGTGCGCGTGCGTGTATGTGAATATCGCGAGCCAGGCCACGGTGTCCATTTTATCCGTGTACCGGATCCAGCATCGGATCCAGAGGAGGATTGTTCCGCGGCCCGATCGTGTCCTGTCCGATGTCGGTACCCCGTCGTGCCTTGGTGGCTGCCACGCAAGCGATAGGTATCTCGTAACCGAGGATAAATTGGCATTATTTATATGCCCGTCACGCGCTTCATTGTCTCGTGGCTGGCTGGAGTAGCTCGTTCGCTGTGCCGCAATAAAATAATAAAACCGTCCGTTCCTCTCTCTTTCTCTCTCTCGCTTCTCCTTCTGTTTTTCATTCCTCTCGCTTTCTTCTCTCTCTCTCTCTCCCTCACCCCTCACTCTGTCCCTTTTCCCGTTTTTTCTGGAACCTCAGAAAATTTGCAACAGGGACCACGCAGATCGACGAGAAGCTCCCATTTCGCTCAGCGCCGTATATACACCGATCGTCGAATCTCGTCTGTTCCGTGGTCTCCAGACAGATTGCTCGGTTTCCGTCGACGGAGCTCGAGCAGAATTCCGGCGGTGGCCCGTCGCGAACGAGAGGATTTAATTTTCGAGTTGATACAAAGGTAACAAGGCGTCGTTAGCAACTTTGAGCTCGTTACCGCGGCTCGTATCACAGAAGAAATTTCCCGGTACCGTTCTCTCCCCCTTTGTGCGCCCATTGGCTGGTCTGGTTTCCGCGGAACGAGCCCGGGGAGGTCGCCCTCTCTTCCGGCCTCTTTCCTTACATTCGTAATATCCTCGTGGCTCCTCGCCGTAAATGAGACCGCGCGCGATTTATGGCGAGGTCTTTTTAAATCGTACTCCCGGAACTCGGCTGCGCTTCCACTTTCCACACGCCCCTCCCCTTAGCGGGGTGAATGATAAATTAATTTTTAGCCCCGGCCGCGAGCGTGGCCCCCGTGCAACCGAAAGGATCTCTCTGCCTGGGCGAGGCTGCCTCGGGAGATTTATCGCGCGCGACCAGGCCCACGACGTGGAAGAATCATAATTCCCCGGTGCTGTCCACTGGGAACAAAGGTGTCGCGGACCCAAGGTCCATGCAGGAACAACGAAACTTGGGCGATTCTTACGTGTTCGCTGTGGGGGCTGTGGAAAGGGTTGGGCGAGCAGAGATGAGACAAAGCTTCTTAATCGTTGAAGAAGTTTTCGTGACAGTTGTTTCAAATTGAACCCTTTAAATACCGTTGAGTGCGATCACGCTCTTTTATGCGCATTTGAAGAAACCCGGAAACGCTAACGCGTCCTTAGAAATGATTTTAATTTTTAATTTTTGCATGTTATGAAATATGCGTTATATACATTATGAAAACAATCAATAAACTGTGGATATTGATGGAAATTGGGTTAAGAGAATGGAGCAAGTGAAACACTGATTTCTGAACACGTAGCACTATACACGTATAATACTTTAATGTGTACGATGTTTACAGTTCGACGTCTATACAGAGAGAGTGTCCTTCGGACAGAAGATTTGGCGAATGACCCATTAGCATGTTAATAACAATACTCGTCACAAATTATACCTAATATCTATACCGTAACATGTCTCAAAAATAGATAAATTAGTTTCATTCCGCGATCGTTCTCGAAAGCCTCAAAACGCCAGGTCCCAATGTTGAGACTGCACGTCTACAAGGACCGGTTCAGACCCATTAATCGGACCCACGACGTCGACCAACTTTCCAGTATTGCGCGCTCCGTACGAAAGCAGGTAGATCGTCGGTCGCGAGGAACGGGAAGCAGGAAGTGGGGAATGAGCGAAAGGGGGAAGGGAAAAGGGAGAGGTAGCGACAGGGAGGACCCGTGGCTAACGCAGCGTAAAATCCAACGGGCACGCGCCATTTCACTTGGCCCACGGCTGCTTCGAACGCGAACGACTCCTTCGATGCCTGTTGTTCCTCTTCCTCGAGCTCGCCAACCTCTGTTCCTCGGCCCTGTCCCGTCGCCCGGGGTCATCGATTCCCTCGGCAGCCGGTTGGCTGCTTTACGTTCGTCACGGGGAATTCACGGTGGGCCGCGCACGCTTTCCGCTCGAATCCTGCGTGAAAAATCGCGTTGCTCGCTTTTTTGCCGATCCCTCTGTCGGACTGTCATGGTGGTCGAAATGTTGGGCGTCTCTGCAGTGGTTGTGGTTTGGCACGGGGATGATTGGCTCGATTGTTGCTTAAGCTCCTCGGGGACCGCTGTTTTGGGACCGTTTTGTCGATCGGTGATCGGAGAAACTGTCTCCTGAGGCTTGTTCAATGAAGGTGCAATATTTGAGTAGCGCAGGTTCGATTCTTTGAAACGATTCAATTATAATTGGGGGTTGTTTGGTTTAATATTTGTCGTGTTAAATAATTTATATTTATTATGTACGTTTGCTTAACGCTAGGTTTATTGGACCCGTCAATTTGACGGGTTTTGAACTTCATGAGTAAATTTTGTTAAAGTAATTACTATTATTCCTAGCAATTTTTGTTCAGTTTTACTGATGGAGCGATACAAACATACCCAAAGCTATTTCCCTCTTAGTTCTGTAATTTAAAATTCTTTCTGATCTATACCTATTCCTTAATACAGGAATACTAGAAATAGATGTACAAGAAATGTTCGTAAATCTAGCGTTAAATAGGATACGCTTATAACTGTTAAGTTTAATTAAGTTATTATTGCGAATGTTGAGTTTTGATATGTATTCCTATCACACGATACTCTTTTATTTTTCATTCATCGCCCACTCATACCAACACCTACATTCAAAAAATCAGCGAAATTATTTCGATCGCTTTTATTGTTTCAACAATATTTATGAAGTTAAAAATATCGGATCTTCTCTAAGTGGAATTCTGAGGGGAAGAAGTCGTTGTAAACAATTGTGATTATCGTTTGGAATTGAACAGGTTTTTAACTTGCTGTTTTTTCGGTTACTAAGCACATAGTTTTACGATTCTTATTAATTGGACTCGTATGCACGCGAAAAAGATAAAATCAAGAACAATAAGGTGAAATCGAGAGCGATCTAAACGCACGATTAGAGCATAATAGAAGAGTTAAGATTTAGGGAAACCTGTTAAGATTCAGTTTAAATGATAGACTTCGTATAATTGGAAGATCCAGCGATAAACGTTACTTTTTCCCAGCTTATTCCGCGCAACCAGGCGACGCTTAGTCCAATTTACCCGAACACGAGCTCGAAAACACGGTGTAAATAATCGCCCGCGCCATCGTCGCCCTCGGAAAACTTACGACGTCGCTGCGCTCTGTTTCCTCGAATTATAGCGTCTGCAGCTCGCGCGCCGGATATTCCATTGTTCCAACCGGGGTGCAACGAAAGGTGTCCCAATAAATTTTATTATAAACTCTCGCCACCTCGTTCACTACACTGAACTCTCTCTCTCTCTCTTTCTCTTTCTCTCGTCTTGCATTAAAATCGCGAAGCAGCGCTGCCTCCCTCATAATTACCAACAAATGAACCAACAAAGCAGAAGCAAAAAACGGAGGGAAAAAGGAAGACGAAGAGAGCGATTAAAGTTGCAAACTTCCAAGACACTACTCCGATCGAGGCGGAACGAGCCGACCGGAAGTACCACCGTCTGTGTCGGTGAAAAATAGCTTCGGGAGGGCCGCGGAAATCGTTGCAAGTATTTGTGTATAATGTGTACGTACGTACCTATGTATGTATTGTGTGTATGTATTTGCGCGCACACGAACGCACACACAGCCCTTTTCGCGAGGGGCAACGAACTTCGCTATAGAACCCCCGTCGATTCAAGCCGAATACACACGGCTAAACGCGTCGTCAATCGATTCTTAGCCGGTGCAACGAAATCGCTCGCACCAAACACAAACCACCGGGTATGCATGTATGTGTGAGCCGCGGCCTTGTTACGGAAACAATACGTGTTCATGGTTCGAATTTTCGAGATCGCCTCAGGCGAGTGGCTTCTCGGAGCTACCATCGGTATTGCCGGGGATGAATTAGTGTCTTGTATTTATATTCATCTGCGGAACATTTTTGAATAAGCTTCTTTCTTTGTATACCTGAGCTTAGGTTTAACAATGTACCAATGTAGAAGTAACGTCGCTATTTTTTGTGCAACAGAATGAATAATGAAAGATTGAGGGAATTTTGTGCGAATTGTAAAATGACACTAGGTCGCGTTTAATGTGAATCAGGATTCGGTTATTACCAGAAAATTTCGATAAGAGTGCAACATTTTTAAGGTCAATAAAGACATTTTTACTGTCACAATTTGATAAACGTAAGAAAATGTAATTATACTAATATGTAAGAATTTTTATTACATATTTTCATACCTCCTTTCAAACAATCAAATACTGCAAGCTCAAATGAAATTTATTATTTGCGCTAATTGGAACCTACTTGTACTCGCAGAATTCCCGTGCTTCATATCGTTATCCGATCTTAAACTGAAATCTACTGCCATGATACACTGACCATCTAACCAATCTACGAAATTAAAGAGAAAATCCACGTTTCGATTCTCGTTTATCCTCTCTTCTTCGCAACACGCGTTCCAGGATGCGATGAATCGTTGAAACATCTCGCGACGTGGCATCAAAACAGGTTCCGGGCTACACGCGCCTGTAAAATCCTTTATACGCCACCGAAATCGTTAATAGAGCGGTGGTTGTAACAATAAAGCGTGTAACCGGTCGAGTTCCGAGGACTTGTCACTGCCTACGCCATTGGGCGCGATAAATTCCCGTTCTTCTCTTTCTCCCCCCTTCTGTTCCCTGCCTCTGTCGTCTTCTTCGTTTTACCCTCTTTTCCTCGTTACACCTCACCTTTTCCCTCCCTCTCTCTCTCTCTCTCTCACTCACTCTTCCTCTCTTGTTCTGCGTCGACGTTGTTCGTGCACACCTTCGAGAGTTCTCTGGCCGCGCGATGAGAAAGGGGGAGAGGAGGGTCGCGAGGTGTGAACGAAGAACCACAAGTGCCCTGGAAAGTGCCACCCCTACCGGTAACCCAACCTCCCCCCCTCCTCCCCCAGGACCTGGTCGGTCGCGGACGAGTTTTACACGGTTACACGTTTTCCTCCCACATCGTGGACGAGGTTAGAGCTCCGGGTTTAATCGGACACGCTCCATCGGGGATCGAGGCGAGCTTCGCAGGCGAAAAATATGTTTCAAGGCTTTTGGGATGAGGCGCGATATCCGCGCGAGTGCATCCAGTATAACTTGCTGAATAAATGCAACGAAATGTGTATATAAGTAGGATCGCGCAGTTTGAAATGTTTTTTCGATTTATGAAAATTACCAAAAATTTGGTATCGCTCTGAAATTTCAAGAAACGTACGCATAGAAAACTAGGAATTTACAACGGTGAAATTTATCGCAATAAAGGGAACTACTGTTAACAGTGTTAATTTCAAAGTGATAACAAATTTGCGCAGTATGAGATTTTTGTTCGATTTATGAAAATTACCAAAAATTTGGTATCGCTCTGAAATTTCAAGAAATGTACGCATAGAAAACTAGGAATTTACAACGGTGAAATTTACCACAATAAAGGGAACTACTGTTAACAGTGTTAATTTTAAAGTGATAACAAATTTGCGCAGTATGAGATTTTTTTTCGATTTATAAAAATTATCAAAAATTTAGTATCACTTTAGAATTTCATGAAACGTATGCATAGAAAACTAGGAATTTACAACGGTGAAATTTACCACAAAATAGGGAACTACTGTTAACAGTGTTAATTTCAAGGTGATAAAAAATTGACTAGAGATTTAATATGGCTGTGATTTTGAGGATGATTCAAAAATTTGTGTCCGGTGGTGTAGGTACACCGATCGATTGATCGACTCCGGATTTTTGTGCGATTTTATGCGCACAAGGAATCGAAACGAAGATTTATAATTCCATCGTTTAAATATTACAATGGTTACCGTAACGCATCAAGGAAGATCATGGTAACCAAGTAAAACCATAGTGTCTCAACCGTAACTGTAACCCGGGGTCCCAACGAGCCGGGATTTATGGGATTTACAAGCAACGCGAGATCAGAATGTACATGAAGGCGGCCGGTAATTGAAACATATGTAAACGTTACTTTTCACTACGGTCGTTAAGCTCGATTACCTGCTGAATAAAGATTCGATAAATAGTGCTCCTTCTGGGAACGCACGCCCACGTGTATTCTCATTACAAGTCTACGAGGTGATAGTAGTAGTAGGAGGATCGTGAGCGTACACAATGTAACAGTCCGACTCCCAGCTAGTAGCAGTGCACGTCGACCCATTACGAAACCCTAAGTCCCGTTCGATGATGCATGATAATAAGCGTTTCCATTAGACACATCTTACGTTCCAGCGAAACGAGAAGAAAGAGGGAGAAAAGGGGCGATGGCGCAACGGAAACGCGGCGCGTTGGAGAATAAATCGCGCTACACCCAGCTAGTACAGCTACGTACGACCAGGTTAGGGTGATTTACCGGCGATAATTCCGGGGAAACAGACGGATTAACGCCGCCGATTCGGTGGATTTATCGGCGGACCGATGAAATTTATCGGCCGCGCCGCTGGGATCCTTTCCTAGGAGCGGGAGAGGATCCGCGATTCACGTAGATACCGTTAATTAAAGAAGATTATATCCGCGCGCCTCGGATCATCGCGAAGCACAGAGAGAGAGAGAGAGAGAGCAAGAGAGGGAGAGAGTAAGAGAGAGCGAGAGAGGGAGAAGGGAGAAACAGAGAGGGGACGAAGCAATAGGGGATACTCGCGGTGCAAACCTAACAGACACGCCCTCGAACGATCGAAACGCTCGTTTGTCGGCCATCATCGCAGCCCTGGTCGAAAGGCTCGGCGATTTATGCGCGGCTACATGCACGTCGAGCTACCTGCGCGTGCATCGGTGTTTCGAGGCTCGTCTATCCATCGATTCCGTGACCAACAGAGCGGTTTATCCGGCTCTCCTTCGTACGACTTAATTGGGCAACGAACGAACAGCAAACAGCAACGAAGCCAGAGAACAACCGACTGACTCACTGCGACGACGACGGCGATGGTCGCAGCGCCTCGACGCCTCGTTCAGTTTTCTTGAACGTCGCCGTGCAAGGGGCCGGAGAGTCCTCGTTCCCGGTAATATTTTGCATTCCTAAGGGTCAGCAGAAAAGGGGGCCCCGCGTGGCTCCGGTGGCCCGTGCACGATGTTCGAGGTTCGATTTACTGCGCTATGAAACTCGAGACACGCCTTTCGAACGAACGGCTGGTGTTCATTAGTCATCCGCGGCAGAAGGATCGGAGGATCTCGAGTTTGCAAGTATAATAAACGCGAACAGCGTCACTAGACGATAAAGTACGATAATTACTGAGCCTGTTCTCGAAGGGCCTCGGTGTTTTCGCGAACCCACCCGTTCGGCTGTTACTCTGTTACGCGATCGGATTTTTCCGTCGAAGCTAATCCAAATTCAATCCAATCGCCGCAAAATTTTGGTCCACTCGTTGGTATGCTGTCGACCAGTTGAAACGTGGCTGTGAATGTAATCTTGAAACTGTGAACTTAGTTCTTTATATCGGCAAGTAAAGCGAGATATGGTAAAGGGTGTCCAATTAATGGTATCTCCACGTTTACTGATACTATTGCGAATCGCAGATTGATTTTTTTCTGTTGTCATTTTCAAGTCTTTGTCTGTTTTTTATCCAAAATTGTTTAAAAATCCACTTCCTGTTATCATTGTACATAACCCAAATCTAGCCTAAAACGAGTCGGGTCAAAATCTTCCGTTAGATTTAATTTGAATTCAATTTGTCGCTTCTCTGTCGTCCGATCAAAACGTTCTGTTAAATTTGATCGAGATTTAACACAAAACCTGTACAAGTTACTGTGAATTTCGTCGTTTTCCGTTCTGTCATCAGATCGAAACTTTCCATTGAATTGAACTCGAAGTCGAAACTTTTCGCCACCCCCCCCCCCCCCAATGCTGTCGTTCTGTCGTCAGATCCGAACTTTCCGTCGATCGATCTTCCTGTCTCGTTCGTTCGACCAATCTTATCGTCGCCAGCCTTTCGTCAACTTAATCTTCGAACCGGGCTGGTACTCGCTCGCGAACGCGACGAGGACGTGGCTAATCTCGTCCTGTGATCGCTCGTCCGGGATAAGGAACCACAGGTACACTGGGTGTTCGGGTACGAGTGGGCGTTCGATAAGCATCGACAAGCGGACTTCCAGATTTCCCGCGATCACCGTAGCTGGTAAGGATCTCGGCGCGACGAGTTTCTTGTTGACGTCGGAGCTTGTTCGGTTGGTTCAGGTCCCCGGGAACAAATCGAAGACTGTTTTCGATCTGTCACGCTTTTCAGTGCCTTTCGCGTTGGATTCTCGCGACTGGTAGGTTCGTTAATTAGTAGATTTATCAGATATTGCATCAATTTACACATTAATTAAACAGATTCTACGAATTCATCCGATAAACGAAAATTTGTACAATTTCCAAGATGACCAAAACCGATATACGATCATTCTAAGTCTTACAATGGATTATCTTCATCGGAAATTAGAAACTAAGACGAAGCGACACCTTTGGCGATCGAGGAATAACGTCCAAGGTGTCTTCGAACAGATTACCTTCAAATTTCTTCACGGAGAATCAGAAATCAAGATAAAGCAACGCCATTAGTGACCAAACGAAGAAACTATTCGGACACACAAGTAGCCTAACCTACTTCCATCGAATTACCTAATCCAGCTAATCGATCGAGCCTCGTTCAAACGAATTCATGAATCACCATACCTCTTCGATCCCATCCAAATCGACTTCACCTCGGCACTGGAGTCGACCAATTCAACGTCGAACAACGCCATAATTCGATGGGACTCCACGATGAGCTGAGCTTAGCCCGCATTGGAGTGTGCCTCGTTGAAATTTAAGGATCTCGCAGATGGAGGACTCGTTGCAACACTACAACGTGTCGCAACACAGCGAAATCGCGGGAAACAGTTGGAGAGACAGTTCTAGCCGACGTGCTCTATCGAGAGCGTAATTGGGAAATGACTAATACCGATAGCGAGCCGTTTTGCGCAAGCGGCGAGCAAAAACGACCCGGTCAATTTCCAACCCTTTTTTGGCTATCAACCGGTCTCGTTTCGCCGGGACCCTCTCACTTGTAATCTGGTTCCACGGAGTTTCACCTGGTCGCGGAACGACCACCGCGATCGACTCTTGATTAGCATTGATCGTCATCGTCCACCGGCTGCCAGATCGACTCTTTTGGCATAATTAAAATGAATTGTAGAGACTTGATGTTGGACAAAGCATTTCAATCTTTGTTCAGGGGTTATGTGGGATAAAAGGAACTTGTGTAAATAATTATTTATTTATTTATTGACAGGTGTTTTCATAATTTTAAGGTTAAGCAGGCTGCATTTAAGTTCGTTTCAAGCACTTGAAATACTGAAAAATGACTTGCCTCATTAAAATGAAACTTTGGCGTGCACCAATATCATTATTACAGTATGTAGCACTGTGAGGAGTTAATTTGCAATATATTTTATCGGTCTCAGAAGGATTACCCTTAATTAAGAGATAAGATTTAATTCACGTTTTATTTCAAAATTTCATTTCATTTCATTTCAACTTCATTTTTAACGAGCCCACCAAACTGTATACATTTTGATTACACACCGCATACTTCAGGGTATCACAATCTGCATTCAAATTCATTACCGTCGCCGCCGTGCTCCGTTAACTTTCCAATTGCCTCGAATTAAAATTCGATCCCCACCCACGCCATTCCTCCTCAGCTGGCGTCGCATCCTCCCCGACCTCTTCGTCCGCCTTTAAACTCAAGCAAGAGGAGGGGTGCCAGCCGATTGGGGTCTGCATAAAAATCGCCAGGCCACAGATTGGTTTCAGGGAAGCGACAGCCAGCAGGACAGCCCCGGTATATTTGCTTAACAACCGGTTTTCGTTCCATCCGATCGTCCCGCGATGAGAACCGCTGGCGTATCGGTCGTCATAAGTCACTCAGCGTGTGGCGTACAAGGTACACGGGTCCGCGCGCAGGACCCATGGGCCTGCTCCCCCCCCTTCCTCCTCCATCTCGCCAGGTTCCCCCCCCCCTTCGTGTTTTTTAGCCTTTTCCCATTTCTCTGTCGGTCTCCGTTGCTCCAGCAACTCGATCGTCCCTCGTTCGCGTTCACAGTCGCTGGCAGCGACTCCAGGTTCTCTCTCCAGACACTCCCAGGCTGTCCAGGACATCGCGTCGTATCCCGCTGGGCCTCGCGTCAGATCTAAGTGGTTCCTCTCGTACGCTCGCCGGCTGATCCCCGTGTATATGTACTCTTAATCCCGGGTATCGGGCTCACCCCGCCCTGCTGGCTCGAACAGAGATGGAAAACGCCGATAATTGATTCTACCAGCCTCGTACGACGGATAGGTAGTAGACGGAACCACCGACGACGACGTGGGCCCGTAGGAACGTGGACGGGGTGCAAGGAGGGAGGTTTGGGAGGAGGGACACGCATAAAGTAGAATAAAGCTTGGTCGTTAGTCGGACGAGTAGGTTGCGCATGGGATTCCTTCAATTCAGACGTCCATGGTGACGAGAGTACACCATAGGAGCGGTGTCCGTTAGAATCGCCTGGGAATCGGTATAGATTACCGATTTCGAATTAATCGGTGACCAGCCGGTGGATTCTTAATTGTTGCGACCGCTGGTCCCGGGAACGGTCGGTAGTTCGTCCGGCTCGTTGTCGTCCCAATTAGATACGGGAACCGGGGGGCCGGGAACGTGTACGGGATAACGTCGATAATTGATTCCCGGCGAGTCTATTTGGAGCGTGAAACAGGCGGAAGGAGGTGGATACCGGTCGACTCCGTTAATCCAACAAATAGAATTCGAGCCACTCCGTGTGTCCGATGCAGTTAAGCCGACCGTATCCCCTGGCCGTTCTCTGTACATACAATGCCTCCACTGAACGAACGTTCTTTTGGATTATTTTCCGTGCCGCCTTTAATCCCCCGGTGCGCGAGTTTACTTTGCATTTAGAGGAGGAAGTTGGTATTAAACACGCGGTTAGCTTCGGCTATTCCACGCTTCTACCCGGGGAACGGTTCGGTCGTTTCGATGCTCTTTCTTATCCCGTTTCTGTTGCTCCCTTTCCTCTTTCCAACGCCAATGTAAGCCGTGACCACAGGGTGCATTGCGATCGTACGGGGGTTCTGCAACACAGAACCCGCGAAAGCGTGGGCGACAATTCGATCGACTTGATCGATGAGATCATCGAGAATCTTACGCCACTCCGGTTACACGCCGTGGAATAATTGATCCCTCGACGCGAACTGGCTGCACTCGATACACGCGACTCGGCTTACAAATGATCATTGAGACTCGACGATCAAATGATAATTGATCTGGCGATCCAGATAGCGCGAATTTATTAATCTCTTTACCGGCAACAATGCACCGCGGATCAATTGCACTCGGCGTATTGAGTTATCGTATCGTTGCCATATCCAATCTAATGAAATTCTGCTTCGGCACTCTTCGACTCTTTTACGACACGTTTTCGCAGCTCTGCGTCCGTTTCGTTTTCTCCTAGGCACCTTAGGAAACGTATGATTATGTGCAGGGCAATTGAAATTTGCAATTCTCGTAAGGAATTATGAAAACTAAAATTTCCGACGGTTTAAAAACCGGAAAATTTAAGAATTTGAACGCTTATGTAGTTATGAACCTAAAAGTTTCAGGATTCTCGGGATCATTTTGATACCTGAGGGATTAGAGGTTTAAAAGTTTTAGTACTTGAGAATTTACGAAATTAGAGACTCAAGGATTGAAGAATGCCGAGATTGAAGCGCACGAAGGTGTTCATAAAAATTCACGAATCCCTAAAGCGTACGCTTATTATACCGTACCACCGTGGTTTCTCAATGACGTGAAATGAAGAGCAATCGACTACGACCAGCCAAACACTCGACGCTCCAACAATTTTCTCACCCTGTGCCCCCCTCCGCCCCACCATCATCACCCTATAATCGTCCATCATTCCCCCTGTATCGAGTGGAAATCTTGCGTGGACGTCGTAACTCAAGCATCGTTCGCGGATCAAATTAACCCTTCATGTACGGCAAGAAGTTCCACTTTCCTATCCTTGCGGCCTGCGCATGTATTTCTGTGATTTGCATAGTTTCTAGTAAATTACATCTTTCGATTTTGTCTACCTTTAAATCTTTAATATACAACACGTGCATATAAAAGGCATATGAAACTGACAAAAATTAACGTGTCGTACCAAAATTTTGTTTCAAATTCAAAATTTGTTCTCAATCGTTCTAATATATTTAGCCCCCTATCCTTATGCCACCTATCAAAAATCGGCACGACAACTTTCCGGGCAACCCAATAAATTGTAGCGCACGCTACGTGATATCTCGTGGTCGGCAGTTTTCGTACATACGCTTGCCACGAGATATCTCGTAATTGGCAGTGAATGGGTTAACCGGAACCAGGCGTCCGTCATTCAATTACGCCACGACCGAGACACATCAGCCGTCCGCGTTTTATGCAGCTGAGCCGGGCCCCCGCATAAAAATCATTTATTCGCTCGTTAAAGATCGAACAGGCATCGACGGGGCCTGGGCGTTCCTCTTCCCGTTGAGAGATTTAAGGGCCTCGTAAAGCGCAAAAAGAGGATTTCTGCGCGCGGAGGCGCCACGGTCGCGCGGGCCCCTCTCGAGTTTCCTCCAGCTTTTCGAGGCCCGATACTTTTTTCGTCCCCGAGGCGTCCGCCGCTACTACTTAGGTGGAACGCTTGTACCTGCACCCCCTACGTCGCGACGGTGTCGTGTAACACTTTATTTCTCGTCTCGTGTTTCCCGGCCAATATTTAATCGATCCTCCCAGCGGCCGGAAAGCGGAATCCCGAACGATCCTCCGAACTTCCGCGCGAACGTTTTTACGAGATTGATGATCCAGAGGTGTTTCCACGCGATGCACGGTATTTTTAGCGCGGCGTGGTTTACAGCACGTTGAGATGATATCGACCTCTCATGGGATTCCGGCGCATTCTGGGCAGACCTTCAGTTTTTGTTCGGTGGAAGCGTGATTGTTGGGTAAGGGATAGGTGAGGGGTGAAGAAACTTTGCGAATAGTTTGAGATTTCATGCTTTTTGATTTCGTCTGGTTTATTTTGCGTTCAATGTTTCGAAGTATTGTCTAGTTCTTTATTTGTTCTTTACATTTGTCTACCATCAAGAAGATAGGGGGTTGTACATCTTTGATCCTACTGATTTTGATGGTATTCAGAAAATTAATATTTGTAAATAAATAATTCTAGTTAAACAATTTTATAAGTAGTTCTTGAGAGCGCGGGATTATTTTGTATAGAAACTGTAACGCTAGGAAGTTGGTTAGAGTTTTAATCGATGAAGAGGTCAAGGGACGTCCTCCAGACGAAGAATTTAGACGTTGTAGCGGATTCGCCTCCGAAAATAGAATCCACGGGAACGGATCTGGCAGTCGGCCCTGGACCCATCTGCAGGATCGATCCCGCGAGACAAGTCA
Source organism: Tetrapedia diversipes (assembly GCA_033822845.1). Taxonomy (NCBI): domain Eukaryota; kingdom Metazoa; phylum Arthropoda; class Insecta; order Hymenoptera; family Apidae; genus Tetrapedia; species Tetrapedia diversipes. The sequence goes on along the minus strand of JAOPTO010000740.1, from coordinate 161,508 downwards.
GCGAAAGAATGAATCGATCCGCTGTTCCAACGCCTCTTTTATTCGCTTCCGGTCTTAAAGATGTCCGGCTATTGAAATACCCGGCTGAGTCGCGCTTATCTGGCTCTCTCCCTTCTGTTGGGCGTAGCTGTAAATTTCGCTATCGTTCGCATAAAATGCTAGAGGAACTGTTTGACGTTTGTGGTTATAACTGGTGTTCTTCGATTCTTCCTGATTTCATGCAAAAGACATAGATCTCTGCTAGCCAAGCAACCGTTCTACGTCTACCCACGTCACGTGCGAAAATATCTTAACGGGGACGAAAGAAGTTCAACGGATGATCAGAATTCTCAAATAGATTTGAGCGACTCATAAGTTAACGCTGCTGCGATATCCGGATTTTGCTCGGCCTTGTTATTCTACAGTTTCATTAATTTAACGAAGAACGGATATTTAATAGATAATTTAGAGGATAGCATATACATGCACAGGTGCTAGTGTCCTTATTTTTCTTGTTTCCAATATTAATGTAACCCTTTTGGCGAAAAGGAAACACGTCTAATCCAAAGATATCTGAAAAACCGTAGTTGAAATCCCTTCTTTATATAATATGCTCATCTAAACTAACAAATGACAGCAACGATAAGAAACAAAATACAGATAGAATGACGCGAAAATTCAGCAACCAACTCTGTGCTACAATACTCAACAACGAAACTCCTTGAGTTCGAAGGAAGCCAGAGTCCGTCGTTTGGTCGCTAAAATGAACCGCTATGCACACACTCGAGTAGTCGCCTCGTTACAGAAGGATCCATCGATCGCTCGCTGATGTTTCACAATTCTGTTTGGCTATCCCATTCACGAGTAGCAGAACGTTCCCTTTGACAAGACTGTTTTGACTGGTCGTGAATACGAACCGCCCACGCCTTTTCCACTCTACTCGCCATTTTCTCGCTCGTCCCACGAAAACAGTGCCCCCTCCGCCACCCCCCACGTTCCCGGGGCTCCTTTCTCTTCCCAGAGGGAAGAGGGAAAGAGAGAGGAGCCTCCTTCCGCTCGAGGGACCATCCGTTCGTGGGCAACGGTAGGGAAGGAAACGCGATGTCTATTCATCGGCGATCGAACCACGACGGACGTTCCCTTCGCGCCGTGGCGCCCATTGGAATATGAAAGCACCCCGTAAGAATTAAAATAACACCGGCGCGATCTTAAATAATTCATGGGACTTTTTTCACGCGCCAAGGCGCGAGGAACGCCCCGCGTGTTCGACCGCGATCGAGCGGAGACCGTCGTCTTTTTCTTCTTCTCGTGCAGCAAGCTACGGAAGGTTCTCGGTTCGTTCTTCAACGAGGCGCGATAGGCTTGAATTTATGTGCCGGAGCGGTCGCCGGGGTCGATGGAGATGAAGAAGAGCGATTCGACGTGGAAACGCCGAGGTATCCTCGAGGTTTGCTTGTTTAACTCTATGCGAGCACGATTTTGTTTGCTCACGGGGCAAGATTGTGTTTGAGTTGAAGTTTTCAGTTCGATGCGAAGCTTAAGAAGTGCGGGAACTATATAGGTATAGTGAGCTATAATGCTTTTCTGTCATTGGTATCGTGAATTTATGTAATGATTGTAATATGATTTGCATGCAGTTCGTACTATACAAAATGATGGTTTTCATATTTCCGCTTAGAATTGTTTATCGAAAGTTCTTCCAACGAAGTGATTTAGAATTATAAATCGTCTACAGAAAATCTTTGCGTCGTCTAGATATAAATTACGCGACGAACATGTTGTACATAGTTATGAATAGTTTTGACGAATGATCGAACAATATGTATCTGGAAACTTATTTCATTTATAAATCACTTACCGCATGCCTTATAACACTATTTCCCTTAAATATGCCGCTTTATCATTAACGCATACTAAAATGATTTCTTTGGTGCACAATTAACCGAACCACGTAACAAAATTAGAAAGCGAAACTGCACGGCGGTCGATTATTAACGAAGCCTATCGATAACCGTATCGCGAGCCATTTGTCAGCGAGGGGGGCCCGAAAAATGGCGGCGGCCCCGCCGTGAGCGGGTCTCACGCGAAGCCGGTCGCTAAATAACGCGATCATTAATTAAACCGCGAGGTTTCACGCCGGCAGCGGCGCGAACGACGCTCAACCGCGTCGTAAATTAGGTTACACGCGAGCGATTCTTTAACGCCGCGTGGAAACGGGCCCAGCGGTCGGGACCGCTGTAGATAACGTATGATTCTCATCGAAACGTGGTTCACCGGGCCCAATTTTATTCGCGTATCACGTATCGATATAATTAACGAACGATTCACCTTAGTAGTCTCAAACTTCGATCACTACACGTCACCCTTTCTTGGTTCGAACAAATTTTTGGGCCTTATTTCGGTTTCTTAGACTATTCAAACTAATCAGCACAAACTTGTTCCTACATGAGAATATTATTTCTGTTTCCAACTGAAATTTCGCGAACACAAACGTGACAAACTTAAATGGGCCCAACGGTCCCCCATTCTGATCTTTCTAATGGTAACAGTGCTTCGTTTCTTTTTCAATGTACTCACCAAAACCGTAGATTAATCTTACATTTCGTGATACGTGAAACTTAATTATTCACCTGTTTCCATTTATAGTCACTTAAATACATCAGTTATTCAATAATTTCTGTCGGAAAATCCGCGAATTTTATTCCAACCACCAACAGAAACTGTCCGATCCAACCAAGTGCCTGCTTGTAGCACGCTTCGTTCCGTCAAGCCAACCTATAACCCCGATAAATAACCTGGACACAGCGTGCGTGTAACGGGTGCGAGAACAGAAGTCCGACACGCGATGGAAATCAAGGTACAAGTAACAGTCGGAGGACGATCTTGCCAGGGAGCCACGACGTTCACGGAACCAGAAATACTTTTTCCCCGGTACAAATAGAAATTCACAGTCCTGGGATTTACGAGTGGGCCCCGTTCTCCACGGTAGTCCCCTGGCCCTATCGCGGGCCTAATCTCGATCCGCGTAAATCATCGATACGGCATTGGAGCCACGGCTGATTCCGTTCTCCCCCGTTTTCCTTCGTTTCTCTCCAGCGCGCCGCGTCGGTCCCTGTAAATCATACGAAACGTAGCCGCTCATTAAGTCCCGCGCAACTGTACATTATCGCCGGGCCCCGGTAATACTTTCTCCGCGGTAGTGGCGCGGCGCTCGCTGCCTCGTCTTATCTTTATTTACCTCGTCGCTGACTCACGGCTGTGTACACACCGTGTGTTACCTGTGAATACACACGCTTGGCGGAATACGACGTGCGGTAATACGAGGGGTGGAACTTCTGGTAGACAGGGGGAGAGATCGAGGGAACGCAGAGAACATTCGGGCTACTTATGCGAATAAGGCAGCCATACACGTTCGATCGGGTGAAAAAGTCGATTTTTGGAAGCAAAGTTGAAAAAGTTTAACCATGAAATTTTGAAAAAGATGTGGCCAACTTGTCTATTATTTATGTCAACTTCAATTTTTCCGCGGTTTGATAAGGTATTTTCATGCGATTACAAAAGCTGGAGATTGTAAAAACGAAATAAGTATCTGATAAAACTTACACGATTATCGATTTAAGGTACAATGCTTCAAAACCACATCAAAATCATTTTTTATTAATTTTGTGAACAAAACATCTGTGTAACAGTTATTTATTTATTTATTTATTTATAAACAGGAAAACCCATTACTATACAGAAGTTACGATAACCTGGAGATTGATCAGTTATAGATGCTAGATTCCCTAAGTGCATATTATATCCTTTCAAAAATTTAATTTCCACTACTTTGCTAGAAGTATGGATATCTCAAGCATTACCTAGAGTAAAGCATCCCTTTTCAGTTCCATTTAAAATCTATCTAAATTCTTGCACCGCGCTATATGTACTACGATCAGCAAATACGTATCGATCACTGATGTGTACCAAGAGCATTCGCACTTCGAGGGCGCCCTCCCGAAAGGGTTAAATCCGGCATTAGAAGTCGACACGGATAAAACGGTGTTATCCACCGGCACGATCGGTTGATCCCTCGATCGGGGTTCGTCTCGGCCTCTCTTGAGCCTGGTGTTCAGAATTCCGTGAACGGGGGAAAAAAGTCCGGCCACCGTCGTGAAACGTTCGTACGCCCACTCTCCGATCATTTTCCAGCGCGAGTCGAAGTCGAGCGAGCCCGATCCGCTTCGAGGATACGTACACGAAGGCAAATCGGCTTGTAACTTATAATTCCTAACGGCTCGCGAGCCACGACCAGATACGTTTCGCTCGATAACCGCCTCTCGCTGTCTATTCCCAGGGACCATCCTACAGGCACTTTGCTCGAGGTAGATGCTGCGGCTCGATAAGCCTGGCGTTCGATGATTCTGCCTGGAAGTTGTTCATTTTTCTCTGTTTCCGTGTTAATCGATGTATACCGGGAAACGGTCGATGGAATGATCGAGATGAAGCGAACGAATGATATTATTGGAGATTATGGATTAAAAGGGAATAAAATAAAGATAATTTTGCTATTTAAGAATTTACTAAACTTTATTTCTAAAGGAAGGTATATCGTTTTTTGAACCTGATCTTTAAAAAGTTAACGTTGATTTATGTGGCCACAAAAACAAAAATTGACAAACGCATATATCCGTCCATAGTCCCTACGAGCAACTTCCGTCAGACGTATACATGCGTCAATAGCACTCAAAGGGTTAAGGGCAATTGAATTTTTAAAAAACTTCTGTCAAGGACTGTAAAGCTTCGAATATTTTCTTTATTAGAGATTCAATAATGATATTAGCCTAGAACTTGTTAGATCTTCTTTCGTTTTTTTTTTCAATGGAAGTCGCACATAAGAGAATACTACGCGTACTTTTAATTTATGGGTTCTTCTCTGTTTTACTTGTAGCACGAATTATCCATATATTTTCCTTGTCAATTCAATGATGGCATTCGTGTTAACAAACAGCTATGCAAATTTCCTTCTATTAGTTAGTAGTCATTACACAGGTGAAACAGAATTTCTATAATATCAGAGAAGGATGCGTATCCTATAAGACCAACGTATTCCGTGACTGCGTCAAATAAAATAAGTAAACCAAAACGCTCGCTCGTAATGCATGAACAGGAAGAACTGAGATATATTACAGCACACCTGTAATTAACTAATTAGCCTCGGCAAAAAGTAATGAGAATCGAGAACCAGAAGATGTATCAATCCGCTGCAGATCGTGATATCCTCCAGAAAGAACAAGTTCCGTCGCGTTCGCGGACGGAAAACGGCGATGAATTATCTTAATCCCCTCTCGATACGTTGGCCGTAAATGAAATCAGGATATCTATTCCCAGGGACAATCCTGGAGTCGTCGAGTCCCGTAGATACGGTGCTCGATAAACCGGCAGCCAGAGCCGTTCGTTCCGACGAGCGAATGTAAATTAGAAAGCTAAGCCTAGAGGCTTTCGTTTTTCTTCCCGAACGACGAGTATCGAGAACCCCCCGTCCCCCTTCCCCCCAAAAAAGAAAAATGAAATAAGTGGTGGTAGTTGAAGCAGAAGAAGAAGAAGAAGAAGCTGTGGGACCCCCCACGGAAGCAAATCTCAGTTAGATCTCTCGAGGAAGAGTGGAAAAGGCTACGTGGCTATGGAGTCTTCTCTCTCCCCTCGTACGTAATACGAGCGTATCGACGCGTTTCTCTTATAAATACGCGTCGATATACTGCGTGAAACGAGCGCGGAGGACGAGGTCCAGGGTGCCCGGTTACGAACAGATCTGACACGTCGGTAAATTTCTCGCTGATCACCGGCCGCGACTTTACGGCGAACGAAACAGGCCCCCAGTCCCCCGGTGTACCGTAATATTCTGTCGAATTTACGGGGAGAAGTGCGTTACGACTTTATTATGGACGCGGGCCTGGAGTAACCCGTGCCGCAACGGCAGCGCCCACCATCTTTTCCGCCACCTTTATTTCGCTCCTCTCATCCCCTCGCGGCGGCGTTCGTTCGCGCCCGTTGTTCGACCACGTGCCTTTGTAAATTCCGAATTTTTGCTTCTCTTGGTGTCTTGGAGAGCATGGGAAAGATTGGTGGCGCGTAGGGAGGGTTTGTGTGGTGATGGGGGTGTTAGGGGGAGGGATGAAGAAAGGTGGTTTTATTCCTGGTAATCTTGAATAATTAGGTTTTATGTTATCTTGACGCAATTAAATTTTATGCTAATCTTTTCCGCCACCTTTATTTCGCTCCTCTCATCCCCTCGCGGCGGCGTTCGTTCGCGCCCGTTGTTCGACCACGTGCCTTTGTAAATTCCGAATTTTTGCTTCTCTTGGTGTCTTGGAGAGCATGGGAAAGATTGGTGGCGCGTAGGGAGGGTTTGTGTGGTGATGGGGGTGTTAGGGGGAGGGATGAAGAAAGGTGGTTTTATTCCTGGTAATCTTGAATAATTAGGTTTTATGTTATCTTGACGCAATTAAATTTTATGCTAATCTTTTCCGCCACCTTTATTTCGCTCCTTTCATCCCCCCGCGACGGCGTTCGTTCGCGCCCGTTGTTCGACCACGTACCTTTGTAAATTCCGAATTTTTGCTTCTCTTGGTGCCTTGAAGAGCATGGGAAAGATTGGTGGCGCGTAGGGAGAGTTTGCGTGGTGATGGGGGTGTTAGGGGGAGGGATGAAGAAATGAGGGTGAATAATTAGGTTTTATGCAATCTTGATGAACTTAGGTTTTATGCTAATTTAATTTAATGTTCGTTGATACTTTATGGAGGTTTCTTAGTATTGAAATTGATACGGAATTTATGTAGATAATTTATTGATATTTACTTTTGTTCGATTGATATAATAGCGGCGGATTTTTAATCTGCAAAGAATGTTTATGTTTCGACTTTAAATAACACAGAACTTGCAAGAGCACTGAAGATATTTATGATCGATAGGGGTATACCTATTAATAGGGAGAGTAAATATATAGTTTACAGTTTATTAGTAAATATATAGTTTATTTTTTTTTTTATCGTCTGAGGATGAATTTTTGTGTACAGATCGTAAAGGTCACTGCAAATACATAATCAGAGAGAATTCCAACGAGATGTCATTCTATCTATATTGAGTCACTGTTTTCAACTGTCAATAGCTGGTAAACTCTGCGATAGTTTACTGAGAACACGCATCTATAGAAGGATCCCATTACACTCGTCCGAGGAAAAACAAATTTCAATGATGCAAAACCAACGTATCCATGAATCATTGAGAATTCTACAAAATTTTCAATTTACTCAGAAACCTTAATCACTGTACTTATTTGCATAGAAGAGATCAAACTGAAAATTATATGAAAAAATACCGAATACAGAATCCATAAAACAAATCTTTATTTATACCTTCTACAGAAAACCATAGCAAATTTTAAAAGTTTTACGAATTGATAAAGTTGCCACGAATAATCACCAATTCGTCATTTCGACTGCTCTGATAATTCTACTGTTAAACCCTACATTACCACGAAACCTGTAAACACGGTTTCCAAAAATCGAGTGAATTATGTCAGCGGTGATCGTGACCAAAAGGTATCGCAGCGTTTGCACGAGTATTTTTGCAGCTTGTTTCAATAATGAGTAACTGGTGTGCCGGGGAACGCCGTTTATTGGCACGGTTGCAGGGGAACAAGGTCTAACGAACGGTTCGCGATAAGGATCGTTATTAGCGGAGATACAATTGCCGTTTGGCTCGGGATCGAACGCAGAAACCGATTCCTCGTTTGCCGGAATTTTACAAGCTGGCCACATTTCACCCGGTATTATTGCTCGCCAACGGTGTTTACGGTTTCCCCGTGAACACTTTCTGTTACAAAATAACGTGTCCCATTTGACGGCGAACGATCTCTACCTCATTGGTATGCGAGATCGTGCTGTTCCGATGGAAATGTCCCGCGATTTTGGAACGTCCGTCGAAGGCGAGGCGACGCGATCGTTTTTAATCCTCCCGTTCCAACTTCGTGCAGCAATTTATTGTTCTCGTGCAGGAACAGTAAATTCCGACAATAACAGACATTTTATGCATCGAATTTACTACTCGTTTACAGTATGGTATATTCTTTGAAGAAGTTCAAAAAAAAATTCCTTGTCACCATTCGGTATGTTACAGTGTAACTGGTGAATTCTTATATACATGTATTATCGATAATATAGTTACAATGTGTATGAATATGACACCTAGTGTCTAATTAGGCATCATTTGTAACTAGCTCATTAGAGAGTAAGTAAGTGTTCATATATTATACTAACAAGGGAAGTTTGCGAACCCAGAAATTCAAAAAGATACGAAACTTCGTGTACAAGTAGAGTAAATCATCCATAACGCATACCTATTTTTTGTTCGTGCCGAATCTCACTTTCGAGGGGTGATTTCATCCCTTATAAAGAATGGGAAATTATCTTTCTTCTCGAATATCTCTAGAACGGTGAAAGATATTGGAAAAAAGTTCAAACAAAAGTTGAATGCTATTTTCACGCGAAGAATTGATGAAAATAATAATTTTCCTTAGTATAATGTTAATCCGTGAAACGTAGGCTGTACTAAATCAGTTCCCCGCAAATTCTATACGAAAGAAAGGTAATATGGAGATTTGAACGAGGTCTACCCTTATTTCTTTCAAAGCCAAACGATTCGAGAACGAAATCCACGTTTTGGTCGATGAAACGAGAGAAGAGGGTTGAATTACACTGGCCCTCCCCCGGACGCGACGTGGCGCGATCGGCTTCTTTGCATAAAAATGGCCGCGAATTAAAGCTCTGTTCAGGCACCAGCTTTACGCCGACGCCCGAATGAATAGCTGTGTTTGAGCGACAGCTCGGCTCCACCGGCCCGACAACCGAGAGGGTGGTCGTGGGCTGCGGCCGATTCGAATAATTCCAGTCGACATTCGTACCACGCGCACGTCCACGCGTTCAAGTCTCCGAATACGAAATTTTCGTACCGCTCGACGGCGCCAGCCTCGCGATTAACCATGTTCGATCCGTTCGCTGCATCGGTATTGCTTGATCAGGCGAAAGTGAAGTTTCCGAGACGAGTTCGGCTGAAAAATGAAATAGAGCAGGGGTCGGCAACCTTTTTTGGTCGTTGGTCAAAATCAACCGAAATGTGAATATTAAAGAGACGTTTGGGTCAGAGATATTTTTGTATTAAAACAGTCTTTTAATAAATAATAAGATATATTTTATTAAGAAAATAATTTATGTTTTATAATTTATTTTTCTAACAAAAGTGAGTCACTTGAAATTATCAAATGGGTCATTCGGTGACCCGTGTGTGTTTTTTTTTGTCATTTTCAAATTACAGTAAATGCCATTTCAATACTATATCTATAACTTAATTTTATTAGATTTTGCTAGATTCTGAATTTTCTTTAAAATAAAATCTTGGCACCCAGGGCAAGATGCTCTAAATTTGTCTGGCAGTGAACGGGTTAATCGCGCGAGCTTCGATTACTTGCACTTTCAGCCGGTTTTCCTGCGACAATCCCAACTCTACGGCGCCGGAAGTGTCGGGAACGGTCACGAGGTGTCCGTTTCACGGTGGTGCGCGTATGTCGAACACGAAACGGATGCACGTCCCACGACACGGGCTCGTTAAAAGGACACGGGAGACAGAGGGAACGCGAGAGAGTCGCGGCAGGCCAGAATTATCGAAGCCTCGAGGAGGAAATCTGACTCCCCGTAGGCGGCTTTGCGGTGCTAAGACGTCGCGTCGCCTACCTGTGGCCTGTGGCATTTATTAAATCTTACTCCGGCGTCATCTCCCTTTTCCTACGTCTCGGGTTACCCTTCGGGATGTATCAACGCAGCCATGGCCGTTCCCAAGGAGAGGAGAGCGCGTTCTGGAGTCGTTCCTTCCTTAGTTCCTTCGTTCGATCTCACTGTCTTTTGTTGCGCGACTTACGGGTTTGCCTTTCTTCCTTCTTTCAACCCTCACGATCCTCCTTTCCTCTCCCATCCCCTCTATTTTCTCCATTGCCTATCGCGAGCTCGCCACCTGCTCGTCCCCGATCCGAGGACGATATTTCGATTAAAGACGGCGGCGAGTACACGGAAATCGGCGCTACCCTCCGCCCGGAGGGTGGAGGCCTTTCTTTCCCTGCGAGAAGACGACTCGAGAGGGGGTTGGAGGTTTATTAAGCTCCCCGTGAAAACTCCCTCTTCCGGCTGCACGAAAAGGGGCTCGCGGGGGAGCAATATCTGGCACGATTCGCCGCCATAATTTCGAGCCAGCCGGGGAATCGTATAATCCGGTAAATAAAACCGAACAGAGACGCGTCTTCCGCCCGACGAAGAGGAGGGGAAGAAGAGAATCGAGGACCGTTGTACAAGACGGACTTCGGAGAACGACTCGTCTCGCTTGTTCCCGATAGATAGTCAATCTCCGTTTCGAGTGACGATTTATTTTCATAATTTATTCCACGCCCGTGTAGCTGTCAATGCGGCCCCGGGCAGATCCCACGGATAAAACGGCCGTGCCCACGTTTCGGCCGTGAAACAGTCGCCTGGTCGCCGTACGGAACGGTCCTCGTCCATCATCCGCGTGCGACAGAGCGCCGAGGTTCTCTCTATCTGTCTCCCGGTGCGTGCCAGGAGGTCGCCTATAGTGTTTGCAAACTTCTGTGAAACGTCCAACCACGGCGGCTGGAGGAGAGTCCTGGTGTATATACTCGCGTTGCCTCACGTGGCGAACAATAGGGAGGAAGCTGGGCCCTCGGGCCCCGGCGAGAAAGAAACAAGTCCATTTCGAGTGAAATACGCGCGTAACTGCGCCTTTTTTCGGGCTGGCTCGAGCGAGGAACGGTGTCCAGAAACTGGTCGAGCCATCACGGAACCCCGCAGCGCCGGTCTATCGGTCATTTAAGCCTCTCTTTTCGTGTCCGCCTTTCTCCCCGTCTCCGTTTCCCTTCGTACGAGCCTCGAGTGGAAACCGAGGATGACTCGGAGAACAAGCTGGCGGATGCTTGTTAGGGCGAGGACGAAAATTTAAATAATAACGAAATGTTTATTCCTGACACTTCGAGTGCTGCTGTCAAATATGTCCAGGGTGACGCTTGGATTTTTGGAGGGGCCAAAAACGTCGCCTACAAATAGATAACTCGAGGGACGTTACTTGCTGAAGTATAGATATGCATACGTGTAAAATGAAAATGCCAATTTAACACTTTACACCCGAGCGGGAGGTTTGATGCGTCCAGAGTATAATATTTAACAGATTTTGCTGCATTCAATGTAAAAATAAATAAATTGGTGAAATTTTATTATTTGTATACGTTTGTCTCAGTATAAAATGATTTTGAAGTATTTGTAAAATGTTTCCCTAATAATGGTCGAAATTGTCTCGAGTTGTTGGTTCGCTCGAGCAAGCAAAGGTCTTAAGTGCAAAGGATTAAGAAGCAACGAAATTTGTCTACTTCTAGTGCCACTTCGCTCACACCTTACACACAAATTTCTGAAAGATGCTCTGACTAAGAAAAAGGGCCCTATTTGTAAATGTACAAGTTTACACAGTTTCTTCATTCGAACGAAGCTTCGTTGGTCGCAGTACGCGAAGAATCCTCGTCATCGGCAGCGAGAAACGAGCGTGGAGCTCTTCTTTCGATGCTTTCTTCCACGGTATCACGCTGCACCGGTGGAGAAACGCTTTCATAACGTGTAATCGGTATCGCCGACCATAAGCAGATAACGAACGACGCTGTTCGAGCGTTAGACCGTTACAATAGGAAGCTTAAAAACAGAGCGAGAGGAACACCGTCTCTCCGGCGGAAGGTGAACGAAGACGAAACGAGAACGCGAGGAGGAAAGGAGAGGGCAAAACAGAGAACGTGTCCCTGTGTGTTCATGCACCTGGATCGCGTTCCTCGTTGCACCGATATGGTCGCGTTATCTGTCGGGCCCGACCACCCGGCCTCTTCGTCGTCGGTCACCGTACCACACACGTTTCGTTTCACGCACACGGGATAGGTGTATCGTGCGTGTACCATGGAAGATAGGTCGCAGGAAGTCGTAATCTCGCTGGTGAAGCAGTTTAGGCCCTATTTCCACTCGGGCCTCGAAATTATGCGAAATCGAATGCGTTCCCCGATATAAATTGCGATACGAATTGAAGGAGTAATTCAAAATTACTTGTCAATGTTTCGATAACGAATACAGAGAACCGAGAAGTTGATAATGGGTTAGGGAAACCAAGAAATATGCAAATAATCGTTATGGAAGGTTAATCGAACTCTTTGTTTAACCCTTCGTTCACTGCCAGGCAAATTTAGAATGTCTTGCCTTGGGTGGCAAGATTTTATTTTAAAGAAAACACAAAATTTAGCAAAACCTAATGATATTAAGTTACAGATATAGTATTGAAATGATATTTACTGTAATTTGAAAATGAAAAAAAAAAACATCACGAGATATCATCTCGTAGCTGGCGTCACTACAAGGCGTCAGGGTTAAAGACCAGAAATAGTAAAAGGGAACAGTGTTTTGTAGCCCATAATAAGACACTTGTAGCGTTTCATTCCGATATACCACCTTCACACGCGCGGATACATCCACAGCAATTGCACACCGGAGTACAATAGGGGATTCTGCGGCCGCGTGACTTCGTGCAAGTGGAAATAGGCCCTTAGACGCGATGATCCCCGGCGGGAACGCGGCTGGACGCCTCGATCGCTCGCTCGTTAGTCCGTAACGAAGAATCGTCATTCGCACGGCGAAACAATAACGGCAGGAAGCTGCCGGGTACCAGCGCGTGGGAGCGATTAAGGATCGCGATTCGAACGGGAAAGGGGACGAAGAGTGAAAACAAGAGGGACGGACCGCGAGGTTGAACCCCCCGTTCCAGCAGGATCCTCGTCGAGGATCCCGCTGGTGCTCCCGTTTCGAACGGAACGAGCGAGTAATTCGCGACGATCGATCCAGGCGAACGGCGAAGTCCGTAAGCTAATTTCACGTCGAATAAAAGCGTCTAATGCCGGCCGAGGGAAAATCCGTTTAGCTTGGCCCGGGCTTCTCAAGATAAATTGGTTTCGGGGGATTTCTAAAGCGGCTCCTACGGCGCAGGAAGCACGAGGGTGCGCAGGCGAGAGGTCCTTTGTGACTTGGGAGGCCTCTCTCCCGGGAGGATCCTACGGGTGACGGGCGAGGAACGCCTGGGATGTCCTGTGAATGTCAACCGTGACCCAACAATGGCCTACGCGAGGAGTCGCTGCGCCAAGGGTTCGATAATGGGGGAGAGAGCAGCCTCTCTGTGCTTCCTCGTTGCTCGACAAAAACCTGTATTTCCGACCTGCCGGCGTACGGGTGCCCTGGCTTCTGAGGACTTCATCCCGACGGAGCTCGCTCTGTCACGCGTTGAAAAACACGGGAAAACAGAGTTTCCTTCCCTTCTCGGTCAGGTGGCCGCTCTATTTGGACGTGGCTGCACAGAGAGTGCTGCCTATGGGGCCCTGTCGGGAATGGTATACGGTGGAACCATGGTAACGTGGCAGCGAACCTTGTTCGGTTTCGTTTCTCGTCACGCTGTACGGGCGGTTAGAAGTAATCGAAATGAAAACGAGCTATTGTAAATGGAGAAGCAAGGATGTTATTAGTGTTGTCGCAACAAATTAGTAGATAATCACTGGAATAGGTCTTTGGAATAATTTCTACTTTTATGATTTGTGTTTTAAATTAGTGTACGGCGATGAATAAGATTACGTTAAGATTGTATCTTTGATCAAGTTTTGAAATTCTCACATACAAGTGCAATTTTCTACGCTACTCGAATAATGCCTATTATTCTCGATACGTGCCTGTTTTCTAAATAAGAAGAGCTGAGTAACGTGATCGGCGAATCGAGTACTACGGCGAAGTTAATTTGAATGAATGTTGAGTACCTGCGTTGAATAGCAAACATATTCAACCCCGTTTTCATGCGATTACTAAAATTCTATTTCACGTGAAACCTTGAGTTTGCATGTACTTAGGTACAGTAAAGTGGTCTTGCTTTCGAGCATTCCAGTCGGACTGTTTAACGGAAATTGCTCGAGACGTTTGTTTCTAAAAAAAAGAAAATCAGCATACAATTCAAAGGGATGGTAAAGGAGTCCCTTGAGTTGCTTGAACTTTTCAGACTTGACGCACCGGCGAAAGTATTCAGAAACTTTCCGTTCTTTCGCCGGCTTCTACGTTTAGACCGAAGAACAGACCGTAGAACTTCCTCTGATGGTAAAAGGCTGTGTTTTCAAGCGGGTCTATGGTCATTGTTTTCGAAGACTTCGGCCTCGTAGAAGCCACTTCTGCGCTGAATAGCGGAACACGGGAAAGCCACGAGTTTCCTTGCCCTGTTGACGGCCGATTCTTTCACGGTGGACGTTAAACCGGGAAACTTGAGCGGTAAAGCTCGTGGAATCTGAGCAGAGCAACGCAAACGTGTGGTGGTGGTGGTGGTTCCATGTAAAATGACCTGTGATACCGTGATCCTCCTACCAACAGCCGTTTCACTATAACACCGTTGTGCATCGAATTTTTCATTTATTGAATCTTGTCTTCCACGTTAGGCGGTTAGATGATCGCAAACTGTTTAATATAATTTCAACGCACAGTCGAGCAGAAATCGAGAAAATTAACCGAACGGTGCAGAAAAATATTAATCATAGTTTCTTCCATTTTAATTAATTATTTTTGTCATTAAATCTTTAAATCTTTACGTCTTTTCAAACGAACGATTTAATACTTTCTTTCGACGTGTTTTAGTAATTATTGCGAATAAACCGCGTTTATACCGTAATATAAAACCTTTCCCGCTTCATCGTGCGCCACCACAGGTTTTGCATTACTATAAAACGATCCCAGAAGGCTTGTACAGCTGAAACGCGACCGCGATCCCGGCACAAAGTTCTGTTTAGAGTCCCTTTGTCTCGCCGTGACTTTAGCCCCGCGAGAAATCGTTCGTTCGCGCAAGTTCTTGGGTTTCTGTCGGCGACCAGGACGCACAAGTATCGCCGGTAAAGGCGTTATTGTGGAAACTCTCGCTTTGACGCCCACCCCAGGTCCGGTTTCCCCCCATGGCTCGACGAGAAAGAACGAAATTGAATCCTCGGGAACGAGCAGCGGGGCCACAATAAACTGCCGCTGAAAAATCCGTGGCAGACGTCGATCGCGAGATCGATAGGGGATGGAAACTTCGCGCGAGAACTTTTCCACGGGATCGTTTCGCTCTCATTTTCTTCTCCCTTGCCTATGCTTCTACACTCTTCTCTCTCTCTCTCTCTCTTCCTCACTCTCACTAGAATTATTCGTCGCGCGGAAGGAAAGGGTTTCTGCGGCGGACCGCAGAAGTCCATTCGAGCGGCGGAAAAAACGCTCTTTAGCGGGGGTCGGCAAGTCTATTCGTGCCAGTGACTCTTAAAATTTAAGTTCGACGGCGAATTCTGGTAGCCGGGGCATTGTTGCCAGACGGAACAATTCTTCGCCTCCACCCTGGCCCCCGACGTCGACTTTCCGGCTATAGAGGGCTGGAAAACTTGCCCCCATTGTCCGTGGAATCTTTCCCGCGCCGGTTCGTTAATTAATATCCTTCTTCCCCCGATAAATCGTATCGGCCGGCGAACGGATCGCGATGCCGGTTCCCGGGAATTCACGGCAGTCGAGTGACTTTAGTGAAATTGTTGGAGCTTGATCAATTTAATAAGGTGCGCGAAAGCGTTACCAGCTTTCTTTTCGCATGGTCCTCGAACGACGGGGGGGGGGGGGATCGTGTAATTGCCACTCGGTGGGATTCGGAAAATTGAAGCGTGATAAAAACTACGAAAGTGACGGATAATGTAATCCTATACACCTCAGACCTCTGTTTGTTTGCGAGGGAAAAAAAGATTGCGATCGATCACGGTTTTTTATTTCGCTCTGTTTGAAAAAATTATATTGGCAATTTTTTCTCAATAATTTCGAATTGCTTTTTCGTTTTCTCTACCCCTCGATCCCGCTATTTCGTCCCGTATTCTAACTGGTAGATCATAATGGACCACCTTACGCGTACCCAGAATTGCAGTCATCGTCATTGTCGCGCTCCTTACGTTGGGGTGACGCGAGATCGTAATCAGAACCAATCCTCCTCCGTCCTTCGTTCCTATGCACCCGTGCTCGTTGCCTGGCTGCCTCTCTCGGGGAGAAAAGGGCTACCCTCCGCTTTCCCAGCTATTCCGGGAGCGACGAGGGAAAGTGTCCGTGGCCCGAGGGCTGAAGCTTCCCTTCCGGAGACGCCGAGGACACGGCACGTTTACAAGAGGGGACACAGTGTATGTATTTGAGAGGAGTCTGCTCGACGGATGGAATGCGAGCTTTCGCGGCACACTATCATCCCTTCGCTTCAATATGGTGGAATTTATTTTATTTTATTTTATTTTAATTTAACCTTTTGCGATAGTTAATTGGGGTATTGTTAATTTTTTACGATAACGTGTGACTTGAAAATTATGTTTCTCAATTTATTTTCCGTTGCGATTCTTCGTTCGCTACACTGTATTGTTTATTGCCGCAAAAAATGGATGAATTAATGAATAAATAGAGGGTAATAGAAATAAAGATAAATTTGAAGTTAACGAAGGTGTAAGTAATATTAAATGAAAGTTTCTGTTTTCTATTAGCATAGAAAAATCTGGAATGGTACTACAGAGTGTCGACGGTTGAACGCAGATATGTAGGTTAGGTAGGCTGAGAATTATAATGGTCACATTACAATCGTAGGTAGTCAACTAGTTAAATATTCAAATGTATTTCAGAGTGCCTCCTGTACGCGCTGCAAAAAACGCGAACGTAACGGATACACCCAATTATCTTTATTATTCGCATTACAATGCATAGAATTCATTTCTTGCGCACGAGGTCGTGCTAAAAAGCGAGGCGGAGCCCTCGCGACGCAACGTAACGAGCAACGGCGATTAGCATTTTATTGGTGTCGCATCTTGCGATAGCTTTAGGCCAGAGAAATAAACGGAGGGAGGGACGTTAAACTTCATCGTCCATTGGGCACGCCTTGTCGCTGCAGGTGTGCTCCCCGCTCGGGTCCTTATTTATTGCATGGAGGCCCCCGTAGCCTCCTACAACAGGGCTGGTTCGTTATTTATACGTCGGACGCGACGGTCATTTCTGCGCTCACCGTCTACGCTCACGGAATTTCGTCCCCGACCTCTTGCCAAACCGAACACCGCTCCGTGTCCGTCGTTTCCAGCCGAGTTCGAAGGAACCAACGATCGCGTGTGGACCACGGCGACGTGTTCTACACACCGCGTGAAACCCTAGATGGGAATTGTTCGGCTGCCCCGGCGTGTCCTGTCCGAGAGTCCCCGCTAGTAGAAGATACTCGATCCCGATAGGAGGAAGGTCCCGGGGAACCGGTCGTGACTGTACCTACACGAGACATCATTAATGCCACCGGAGAACGAGCGGCGAAACGAAAATCGTCGATCGTGGAGGGGTGGTGACCGCCGCCAGGGTGCCTTCCTCCTGTTTGGGGCCGCACGGTTTCTCCGTCTGCTAGCTGCAACAACAGCAGCAGCAGCAGCGGCAGACCGGGGGAAAAAGGAGCAAACCGGCCGCGGAACGAGGCGAAACCTCTAGGACGATAATTAGCGATCGAGGGTCCCGAGGAAGACTCGGGCCATCTCGTTATCCACGCCACGGCGCCCAGCGTGACGTCATCGCGCGTGTGGTGGCTGCCGCGAGAGGGCATGCGGGCTGATACACGTCGCGTGCACACACGCGCGCCTGTAAACAGGTGTGCATGTACGAGTTGGAGCGGGCGAAAAAGAGGGAACACAGCGGTGGGACAGAATGAAAGAGCGAAAAAGAGAGTAAAAGTAAAGTGGAAGGGAAAAGGGAGAAGTACGCGGCGTTCGAATACACATCAGAACTGACTCTTGCTAGAGCGTGTATACGTAGAGAGAACGGGAGAATCCTACGCTTGTGGAGTATTCGCTGGACGAGAGGGGGATAGTGGAAGGGGCAGACGCGCCGAAGCGTTCCGAAGTCATCCGAGAGGTTTCCCCCACCATTGGCGGCGGCTCCGTCGGATCTCCGCTTTCGTGTTTCCTCGGTTGCGTTCACGTCAGTGCGTTCTCGACCGGTGTTAGGGGTGGTTCGTGGTTCGAACCAACGACTCGCACGTGTATGCTTTGTATACGCGTACACCGCGTCGCGTTCTTAACTCTGTGTTTTCATCGTAGCTGTCGAACGTGCGTATCTCTTCGCTAGCAAAAACGTATGCGCGAAAGGAAATATTCAGAGAAACGCGTGTCCGGTGTGCCTTTTTGCGTTGTGGACGGCAGGAACGCGATCGTTGGAGAAGGCGCGCGTTGTGTGATCTACACTGGCTGCTGCCGTGTGCAAGCGTTCGACTGCTTCGACGTGACACACGTTATCCGTGCGTGAATACGTTTACGGAGCTGATTTAGTGACGGGCACCGACCGGCCTGTGTATAATATAGTGTCTACACACGACTGACTGAAACAGACTGTGCCTGCTGCTGGTGGCTGGCAATCGGGAGAAAAGAAATACACACGCGTTTGAAGTCCGGAAGGGGCATCATCGAAGATCTCGTGTGTCTCGTATCTAGAGAAGAGGGTCGGATGTTTCTGGCTTCGTGGTCACGACGTATCTATCTCGTTTACGTTCACCTGATAATGGATTAATTCTCGCCGGGAAGTTCACCCCGGCGGCTCTAGCCCGACGGAGCCAGAGACAGCACAACACCGCGGCCAGCAGCACTCAGCGATAAATCAAGGTGAGATCCGGCTTTGTTTTCGAGAAGGGTGTTCCGATAGCCGGCCTACCATTGACCAGCCTCCTCGGCGAACCGTTTCACGTTCTCCTTTTCTTCCGTTTCGCTCTATCCGCAGCCGGTACACTTGCGATTATCTCCGTCCCACCACGGGAACGCTGCAAACGAGCATCCACCGAGCGAGCGTGCAGCATATATTTTGCGGCCTCTCGCTTCTCCGTTTCCCTTCCCTTCGCTCCTTCCTTTTCCTCCTGTCCCTCGTTCTCTCTCTGTCTCCCTTTCTCTCGTTCGGCTCGCGCTCTCTCCGCACGGAACGGACTACTCTTCTTCTTCTTCTTCTTCTCCTCGTGCATAGGGACGAACGAGAAACACATGCACGCAAACTGGCGAGCCACCCCATGCCTTCCTCGTTCCTTTTCTGCATTCTGAACGCCGAACGACACAGACCTTGCTTCCAATTCCCCTTCTATTTCACCGTTGCCCACCCGAATATTCTCCTCTTCCTAACCCTCCTCCTCCTCCTCCACCTCTTTCGTCCCCTGTTCGTTTCCCTCCAACGATCGCGGGCCTCTTCCCGTTTGCGTCCCTCCGTGAAATCATCCATCCTCCATGCAAAACGCGATCGATTTGGAATATACGCGAAACACAAGAAGCACCCGCGGGTGTACGTAGGTAGAAGCGGACCGGGAACCGCGTTGCGTTCGCCTTTTTCGAAACAGATGCCGTCCGTTGTCGCGGCTACGCTTACGGTCATGGCGATGCTCGTTTATGGACCATTGTTTCGTGCCAGGCGGAATCGATACCGGGGCTGTTTGCTACTTTCGCGAAAACGCCGCTGTGCATTGGTTACGGTTGTGTACAAATTGACTGGAGAGGTCTTTGCCGTGCTGGCTGTACCATTCATAGGCACATCGCGCGGAATATTGCTTCGATTGATCTTGCGATGTTAACGTTAATCCTCTATAGGCCGAATTTTTGGTTTAAATATAAAAAAATTGATGAGTCGGAAAATCAACAATTATAATCCTATATATGCAGATGAAAAAGAATCTGCCACTTTAAACAATTTTACATTATAGAACATTATATAATTAATATGTAATATATATAATGTATATGTATGTATATAAAAAGTATCTGAATTTCAAAAATATTGGGTTCCTCCATAAAAAAAATGATGATTCCCGAGTCTTCCAAGATTCTACAGAAAAACCATGGTTCCCGAAATTATCGAGATTCTTGAGAGCTATAAAGTTCAAAAAAGCGTGGTTCGAAGTAAAAATAGTAACAAATTATGTGATGTACAGTGGAACCTCTCGAAATATCATTCGAGTTCTCGAAGTTGTCGAGTATTCTTGAAATTTACGTTCTTGCACGATACTTTCGTTCTTGCACGCGTGAAACCATAAAGGACGAAACACTTGTAATAATCGCAACGGGCGACGGATTATCGCGATTCGCGTTATCGGTAAGGTGTTGCTTTCTAAAATCGGAATTGGGCTCGCGGTGACTCACTTTCGAATTAATAGATAAAGTGAACGCTCGTGATTTATGGTTGTTATCTTGTTTACAGTGTTACGGGCTGATGTTGTAAATGACAGGATTTGTCGTGGCTCAGGGATAAACGTTTTATGCAACTGTTTGCTGGTTAATAGCGATAAGAACAGGAAACAATTAGCGTGACATAAGCGTGTGCGAAAATGTTTTGCATTTTCTTGCAGAGAAAGTTCGTAAAGTTATGGAATTTGGAAGGGAGGAAAATTGTCTGACGTTTATAAATCAGTAGATGGCATATATTAAAAAATGCTGTGAAATTACATTGAACTATTTGCATTATAAATTCCTACACAAAATTTCTTTTTATTATATTATAAAGAATCAGAAAATAGATGAACGAATAAGTTTTTCTCAGCTTATCCCCTGCTTAAATTCCTTATTTATCTACATGTGCTTCTGTTCGTAAATCAGTAAATTGTACATATTACAAAATATTGTGAAATAATTGCATCGAACTACTTACATTATAAATTCTTAGAAAAATATTTTTTATTAAATTATAAAATGTCAAAAGATATAAGAAGAAATAACTTTTTCTCAGCATTTCCCCTGTTCAAATTCTTTATCTACCTTCATACTTCTATTCGTAAATCAGTAGATAGTACATATTATAAAATGCTGTAAAATTGCATTGAACTACTTACACTTACTATTTTTAGAAAATTTTTTATTAAAGTATAAAGTATCGAAAGATATAAGAACGAATAAGTTTCACTCAGTTTTTCCCCTGCTGAAATTCTTTATTTATCTTCATACGCTTCTGTTTGTATTCGCAAGAAATTCACATGAATTTTAACCGCAACATTTCTCGACGTCCCTTTGCCACGTCGAAAACAGGCATAATCACCGCAGACGGACGATGCGAATCACTCAATCACCGTGTACGAGCCTCCAAACTCGATACTTGGAATTAGCTCGCAGAAATGCAAACGATCCGCGCAACAAAAACCAATAATCTCGTGCCTTTCGCGCGTTGCAGCCTCCTCGGTCGATCGTCCAGTTCGTACGTTTCAATTAATCCTTCCACGAGACGCAACACGCAAGAACGTAACAAGCTCGCAGCGATCAATCGTCATGCTCGAGAGAGAATCGCGTTTCTCGCGATCGGTTCGGTTACGTGACGCGAGGGTCTGGGAGCGTTTATTTGCATAAACGTAGGTTCAGCGTGCATAGACCGTACGCGCGGCCTTGATCGGAGTCCTTATTCGAAACGTGGCCTCATCGCGTATGAATAACAGCAGGTACGCAATTACGCGGGCGAACAGATGTCATCGGCAAACAAAGTTGACGAGGCTCGTTGGCCGAGGCGTTCGATCGTGTCCAGAGACGATTGCCTTCGACGTTTGCGTTCGTAGCGATTCGAACGGAAAATCTTGAGGTGAAACAGTATTTATTTGTCCTTCGTGGAGAACTGCATATATTAAAGACATTGGGGAATAATGGATTCTTTTCCTTGATCCTTACTAGATATATATACCTAGTTTTTAAGTGCAACATTGTTGAGGTGAGACAATATTTATTTGTCCACATATTAAACACATTGGGGAATAAGGATTCTTTTCCTTGATCCTTACAAGGCCATCCTTCCTCCTCATATAGTTGTGTATATAACTAGTTTGTAAGTGTAAAATTGTCGAGGTAAAAGAATATTTGTACTTTGTGGGAAACTCCACACACTAAAGACATTTAGAAATAATAGATACCCTTTCCTTGACTGTTTTATAGTACGTCGCCTTCTTAGGGTTTTGGGGATACGGCTAATATTCTAATGCAAAAGATAGTGCATAGTTACGCTAATAACTTTTTGTGATATTCGAGTAAATTGTGGAGATATTAATACAGACAAATATTGAAGTATTTTGCATTTTGAAATTTTTAAAGCAGATGCTGTTCTGCGACATTGGTGCTGCCTTGCGAAGCATAAAGAGAGTTAACAATATGAAAGCGACTCCTTTATGCCTCGCCACAGTATCCTCCGTGATGGTCCCTCTAGTATTTTTGTATCGTCAGCCGTGAAACGGGCCGTGTAAAACGGCGACCGAGAAAAATGGTGAAACTCGTTAGACCGAAAAAACATCGTGAAAGCGAGGCGTCGACAAAAGAAATTCTTCTTTTTTTTTTCCTCTCCCATCCAGCTGGTTCGACTGTGCTAATTAAGGCACGATTATCGGTGCGCCGGTATATAAATAAGCGCTCTTCTGATATCCCCTTTGATGGCAAACGGTCGCGAGTCGATTGTCGAACGCCGGGGGTATCGAGTGCACGCGTGGCCGATGAGTTATTAAATGAGGAGATTGGCTTTAAATAGCAGTCGCGTAAATAGATTTTCTTCGGTTTCTTTGCTTCCACGATTTCAGATAGAGAATAACACTGTCCCCTGCTCGCTCCAAGTTGGGATACTTCGATTTCAAATACGGTCGTTCCACCACTTATCAACGTTCGCTGCCGCTAGGAAAATGTTAGCGACATGCGTCGTCGATGTATCGACAGTGGCAGCAAACGTATTAAATTATCTCGTAAGCTGTTCACCTACGTACAAAAAAGGTCTCGCTTAATGCGAGTTCGAGTAGCACGATATTCGATGTCACGCTAATTATAAAATGGCCTCTGGCCGCGTTTAACGAGAACACAAATTCGATTAACAGAAAAACAGTACGACAGTGATAACGAAAATCACAACCTGTACTGTTAAAAATACTCCAAAAAACAATAAAAATGTTTTCTTGTAATTCATCGGAGGCACGAAATTAAATAATTCACATTTCCACCAAATTGCAACCAATCGTTATATTAGAAGTAAGTGTTCGTATATCGTGAATTCGAATAACGCGATCAATTCCTGGGATATGTGATGTTCCCACTAATCGAGACCTACCTATGCCGGGAACCCAAAAAATGGTAACGAGGATCGTTTAGCGCTCCTTTGTCGTTCCATCCATTTTTCTCGCGGTCCCCCCTGTCTCGCAACAGCGAACAGGCTCGTTTCTTCTCTGGGCGCTCGACACCGGATCGCACAGGCCGGCAAAAGGAGCTCGCGAGTCGCGCGAAACCGGACGGAGCGGGACGGGTCGCGTGAGAAATAACGGGCGGGAAAGCGTGGCAAAGGTAAACTAGACGGCACCGAACCGGGACAGCGGTAATTAGTCATGTTGCGTCGGGGCGACGGGAGTTGCCGGTCGCGCCAGCCCAATAAGAAGCCGATCCGGGCTCGTTTCCCGTGATATATCGCCGTCCAGGTGGGTGACGTCGCACTCGTCGCGGTCCTTTTGGAGGCGTTTCAGAAAGCCGGGGACAACGCGATGAATACGTTCCTCGTAACTACCTCGTTCCGCGCGTTAAACGCGGCCACGTTTCTGGCTGAAATATATAGGCTTCCCGGGGGCGGGGATCCGCGGGGTGACGAGACGACACCGTTTTAGAGTTACACGGAGAGCGTACGGGGACGGTTCTCTTAATGGAGTTCGTTGATTAGCCGCGACGAGCGACATCGCCAACGTGGAGATCGTTGAGGTAGAGGGTGGTTGCTTTTTGAATTTTGAGGTGATTGGATATTCAAACAGTTAACTCTTTGAGGCACATGATTTAAAAAAAAAAATAAAAACCCAAGTAGCACAGAATTTTTTTTTAATACAAAAGGATGGAAAAGAACGTATACCTCAGTTATTAAACTATTAAACTGTTTGACCGAGTAACTTCAATTTTTCGAGGCGGGTTAAAGTCCTACCTTGCATAAAAAGATAAGCAATAGGTGGCACCAGTTTTAACCCACCCAGCCCCAAAGAGTTAACGTAGAGATGATCGTTGAGGTAGAGGGTGGTTGCTTTTCGAATTTTGGGGTGATTGGATGTTTAACATTTTGGGTGCTATGGACGTATATATGCGTCTGACGGAAGTTGCTCGTAGGGACTATGGACGCATATATGCGTTCGTCAATTTTTATCGTCTTCACCGTATGAGCTTTTCCGTGGCCACACATTTTGGCGTTAACCGTAGGGACCATGGACGAAAATATATGTTTACCAATTTTTTTCGATCTTTCGCTTACTGTAACGCGATTGTCAGTGTACGAGCAACAACACTACGTCTTTAGCGATAACGCGTCGTCCCTTCGAAGCACTTAGGCCAAGAGTATTCAATGTACAAAGGGTTAAACAGTTAACGTAGAGACTCTGCTACCGTAGCTGGTTGATCCCTCCCAGCGTCGAAGACAGGAAGTTCGCCACACTTTTATTTATCTTCGCATCGAATTCTGTTTCAATCACGGAACCTGTCGTTCTCGGTGAACATCTACGATGCTCGCGAACGTGTTAAGCGTGTGCACAACGTCGCACGACGATAATTAACGCCTGTGCACACGCTGGTGGTTTACGTGACTGCTCGCGCGGCCCCGTAATCCGAAGCGTGTAACGACCAGGCGTGTTATCGCCGCGACCAGAGGACGATGCTCGGGTATCTGATAGAGAGGCGATAATTCGAGGCGAAGAGGAACCTCGTCGCGGTTTATCGTGACGCGTTTCCGTTCTCGAGCCACGACTGAGGAGAGGAGGGTTAGGGACGGCCATCGAGGGGGGAGGGAGGCGGGGGTGGCGAAGGAAAAATATACGGCCGCAAATATCGCCGTCGCCGCGGCCTGGTGCAAATTTAACGAGAGCGTCGGGACTTCGGAGGGCAGGAAGGAAGCTGGTCGCCGCTGTGTACGATAGTCGTAAAAAGGCGGACAGATAAACGACGCTAAAGCCTTTTTTCTCTCTCTCTCTCTCTGCCTTCCCTCTTCTCCTTTACGGCTCCCTTCCTCCTGCGCGAGTTTCTCTTTTCTTTCCGCTTCTTTTTTTTTTCGCTGCCGAGATTTGATCGAGCGAAGTCCATGCCCGACGCGTTCCGTTTTTAGCTCGATTATCGCGACGGGCGTCTCGTCGCGTCGCGCCGTGCCGATGCGATGGTCGACTGAAATTATGGTGTGTTCAGGCCTTCTTTGGATTGTTGTTCCACGTTGTTGTTTAGAGAGATGAGTAAGTGGACGGATACGTTTTTGCGTGTTACGTTTGAGGAGAGCGAATGAGGATTCTTCGTTCTTGGGAGGGCAGAGTTATCGATTTGGTTAGATAGAATTTTAGAGGAGCTAAACACTGATTTTTGTATAGGTTGGTTTGCGAAAGAGGATCGTTTTTTTAAATTTAAATTACGGTAGTGGACGAAAGAAAGCTTAAGGTTACAATTTATACGTTTAACTAGCAGTAACTTCCATATTGGACATTTTATATCGTAACACTCATTTGTTTTGAAGTATCTCCTCTCTCCGTACGTCACGGATATTTTTCTGATCGTACAATTATACTTACACAATACGTAAATAGTCCGTATTATGCGACTTTGGTATTTCTTCGTGTCTTCTAACGTTCAAGTTTTTTCTCGTTCGTCACCACATGTTATTTCATTTTTGGAGTTGCGATATTCTATTCTTTTAAATCATATCGATTGTCTATAAAATTCCCTTTTCTTACGAGCTAACGCAACCCTAACTTCTCGTACGCGTAGAGGGTGCCGTATCTCAAAAATCAATCCATATCGTTCCTGACGGAACAACTTCCGGTGCACACATTTGAGTGGAACCCCGTGTACTCCCAAGCGCATTGCACGGAATCGTTTTTACGCCCGAGCGTAGAAAGCGACGAGGCTCCCGGCTCCGTGGTCCCATAACCTGTTACACACTCCTCGATCCAACTTTCTAGCTTCCATTTGTCATTTTCTTCGGCCGCTTTTTCCCTCCGCCGCGCCGTGTTCCCGCGTTTTTTCGCCGCTCGAGAATCGATCGAGTCGAGCCGTCGTGTGTCCCGCGTCATTCGAGTCGAGAACGGAGATCCTCGAAAGGATCGGGCCACGTTCTCCAACGCGAAGCTGCAACAAAGACGGAGTAAACGCAGGGGAAAGGTAGACAGAGAGAAGGATAGGGAGGAGCGGCGAAGAAAAAAAAAACAGAAGGGAGGAGAGAAGAAGAAGAAGAAGGACGGTGGCAGTCATTATCGACGAGACGACGCGCGAAACGCGTCGTCCCACTTGGGCCCAGGGGCAAAAAAGCGCGTTCCACGCTTTAGTATCCGGTAAACCTACATCTGGAGGTGTCTGTCTGGCATTATGCGAACGGGTTCCCCGGGAATCCATGGCCTTTTTCGGCCCACCCTCCCCTTGGCGTTTCCCCGGCCCCGTGGAACCCCATGAAAGGCAAAGGTGAACGCTCTTCTCTCTTTGCCTCTCTTCCTCCCTCCCTCTCCCCTCTCTTTCTCTGTCTCTGTGTGTGTGCGATGACTGAGAGAGCCGTCGTGAAAAGGCCGCTTAATGAAAGAAAGGAAAATGTTTGGAAAGAGCGAAAAGCGTGGCCGCGGCGTGCCCTCCTCTCCGGGTCTGCCGGTGACACGCTTTCAGTTCGTGGACAATGGTTACATTGGATTGTTCTGAAAAAGAAAAAGGAAAATAGAGAAAGAGAAGACTGTGCGCGAGCACTGGCCGATGCGAGCGGAAGAAAAAGGAGAGGGAAAGAGGAGGAAAATGAAGGAAAAATAGGGTCGGTGGTGGGTGGTTCGGAGAAAGGGGTGGATAGCCACGCCGGGGGATGGTCAGGGAAGAGGGGCAGGGTTATTATCATCTGAATCGCGGGGATCGTTTCCATTCAAACTGACGACCTGCCGCCTACTATCGACCGTCGACTCGAGCTTATAAATTTATTCAAGCTGGATGGCGCTTTAATTGACGACCATTCGACGAACACTTTTTATAATTCAACCGTTTCGCTCGGCAGCGTCTTCTATTAACCAGTCGCGCATCGAACGCTCCACGCTTCGTTACGCCGTTTCCGGTTTTATCGGTTTTCCTGGCCCTCGGGACTTTCGCGTGGCCGAAGATTGGGAGAGCCGGGGATCGTTTTTTCAATTATCGCCCGAGTGCTTGTCTTTACTTTTGTGAGTATTTTACCCGTTCCGACTCGCCGTTGCATGGACATAACCGTTCTATTAATTCTTTTTCTAATTAGGTAGCTTTTTGCGAATGCTGTGTAATTTTTAAGTGGAACGTTTGTCGTTGAAGGATAGCAGGTTTAAAGGGTTGACTTGGATTTTCTTATAACTTTGTGTTCGATAAAAATGATTATAGTTAACGTTTCTTGATTTTTCTGTCGTTTTACATATCGTGTAAACATCATATTTATGTAGAACTGCCTTATCGAAAGAATATATACGAGTTTATTTTGTTTATTCGCATGTTTTTGTATTCTTTGAAAAATTGTGTGAATTATGGAACCGCGACGAGAGTTTTTACTCTTCCGCCTGCGGTCGTTGAACGTTTCATTTTGAAAATGCCTGTTTTTGAAGTATTTCGACAAAGAAATTTTTCCCTCTGTTCCTGCGCGAAGTATTCATGCATTTTTTTTTTCCCACCACTTTTTATCTGCGTTTGCGTAGCGCGAGCTACGTGCATCGTATCATTCAAACTAAACATGTACAGCGTTACGCTCGCTGACTCTCGAGCACGGCCATTAATGGCAATCCTTGATTCAGATACGACTGAAAGATATAAAATTCGATATTATCACGCTGTATTACCAAACACTGACAGATGTTATCGTTATTGCCGTATTAATCTAAAGAGAGTGTACAAGTTTCCATTTTAAAAGTACAAGGCCTGCCGACCAGCAACTTTCTTCCGGAGTTGTTCCCCTTTCGGTGTACCATTACGGACCCTTATTTGTAACAATGCTATCAAACATTACAAAGTATATCTTGTGTTCTCCTCTCGAGATTACCAATTATTTAAATACGTTTAACGGTTTCCAAACCTTCAACATCGGATACAATATTTTAAAGGATCATCGGTTTGTAGGTAACTGACATAGCTGGCTGATTAAATGAAACGTTACGAGTGATAAGTGAAAGTACAGAAATATGAAGTTATACGAATAGAACGTCAGTTACAGTAATAATACAACGAACACATAACATTCTTTCGAAACAATTCGTTTACTTCCATCTCGCATACCTATAAAATATAATTCTGTTCAATAATTACACGCTATGGAAATAAATGCTATTTATTGTAATATACAAAGTTAAATGACAATTCGGGAGGTGGGCACAACAGACTACTGACTTCGATCGTCGAAAAAAGGCAACCCTTTCCACTTTAGACAAAGAGCTCCAAACTGCTTGAACGGTTTAACAGTGGGTGAGGGCAACGCAGGCCCAAACCCTTAACTTCACAGAAAACATCGCGCAAGGATGCGTCGTCTCACTGACCCATCAGCAGGGTCGCAGACCGTCATACATAGGAAATAAGGTCCAATAATTAAAAATATCAAGACCTTCAACGAATTCACCAACTTCCAATGCTATCCCACGAAAGAACACTGCTCCGCGATGGAAAACAGAAAAGAAGGCCGGTCGTTCTGTTGAACTCGCGACAAAAGAATGTGTGTTACTTTGGCACCGTTCCCAACAGTTTCAACGTAACGCTTACTCGAGCAGCGCGTAATGGTTAAAAGCGCGAAACTTTTCACCTACACCCGCTCCCCTCCACCTTCTATTATCCGGCGCAAACTCACAGCCACCGGAATACGCCGATCCGACAATAATTCTCCAGCGGAAACCGATGAAGCTCAGCGCCACCATCCCCTGCCCAAAAGAACAAGCAGCCCCCGAACAAAAAAGCGCTCTCTCAGCTTCGTCGCACAGCTCCGCGATCGCGTTTCCACTGCGCGATACTTATTTATTGCGTTAATTACAACGGACCCGCCCCCAACCCCTGCTCCTATACACTTGCCGCTCGCTATCGCCGCCGCCGCGTTATTGTAAGCAGCCGTGGCCCGCAGAATAGACCACCACAGGGGGGTGGGTCCCGCTCTCGCGACCAAGACAAAGGGAGGAAACAACACGGAGACACGAAGCAGAGCCACCCCGGTCGCGTCGCGCGCCCATATCGACACCCGCGCGGCGCTGGCGTCGGCCCTCCGCGCGCAACCCGCTTTTCTCCGCGCGTCGTCGAAGCATTGTGGTTAAATGAATTATTTTTTAACGAGGCGGCATTATGCCCGCGTCGCCGTTGTTCCTCTCTCTCTTCCCCCGTTGTTTCGCGGGGAAAAACTTGGCGGACGCGTGTCTCGCTCCCCGTTACACGCCGCTTTCTCTCCGTCTCTACCCTCTGCGCGCCGCTTTTTCCCTCTTTCCTCCGCCGCGTGTCGTCTCCCCCTCCCGCGAGCGGCTGAGCGAGCGCTTTTCATGTCGCGTCAGGCTCGCCGAGTCGCCGCCTCTCCACCCCTTTTTTCCACCCTTCTTCCCTCCGCTTTCTCCCTTTCTACCGCGCTCCGCCTCGCTCGCCGCCGCACAGGGTAGCGAGAGAAGAAGCGTACGCGACACTACCTACCTACCGTCTCTTTGACTCTTCTCCGTTGGCCGTCTCTTTCCCTCCGATGGCCAGGTGAAATCGACGTGTGCACCAGGAGGAGGCGGTGCAGGGGGAGGGGAGGGAAAGAAGGCACACAGCTTGGAGCCCGCGACCCGTGCATTTTCCTTTTCCTTCTTTCCCGGCTTTCTCTCCTCTCCTCTCCGTCCCCTCTGCGCGCCCGTGCTCTGTTTTCCTCGTTCCTCCCGCGGATAACCGAGAGAGGAGGAAAGCCCGGCAGCAGACGCTGGATTAACCTTTCCGCGGCGCGGAGCCCATCACGCTTAATGAAATCGCGCGTTAAATGGTGAATAGAAAAGGCACCGGGAATATTAAGTATTTGCCTGGACGCAGTGCCACCGGTATAGAAAACGCCTCCTCCTCGGTCCGTGTAAGCGTGTGTATCGGGGGCGTTTTGTTGATTTTCCCGGGGCAAAGGGGTGAATGGGCCGGGATTAAGTTCGAGTTGCGGCGGAATGCGCGGAAGTTTTAATAAAATCGTCGGTTAAACGGCGAACAGGATGCCGGGGGTTGAAGTTGCGAGCATTTGGAAGGGTTGGGGAGGTGTTTGCGTTGTTTTTGGGATTTTGAAGTCGATGGCTTCTCGTGGTCGGGCGGATCAACGAATTTTCGTGGAACGCTGTTGCATTCAGGGTGAATTGAAGTGCAAGGGGATTGAAATTGTTTTCTTGTAGATTGCCGGATTTTTTTGATGTGATTCTGTATTGAAATATTTATTACATTCTTGGTGTATAGTACGAGCTATTCAAGCTGTGAGAGAAAAATTACTTAATTTATGGCCCGGTTGATTCAGCCTTTTAACGATACAGCAGTTGCTGACTTTTTATTTGTCGTTTAAAGACAGGCCTCTTATCTTCGAGAATTATGGCCCTCGGAATGACTTTTAGGGGATGTTTGGTTAGGTCAGTGGAATTAGTCAGCCGGGGAGGTTAAGTCAGCGTAAAAGTCAGAATTTATCAGACTACAAATTTACTTTACAGTTTCGGTTGATTTCAATCATTCTCAATTTTCGTTCCATTATCTTGGTACCGTGTTTCTATTGGTGTAGATTTTTCGTTGATTCGTCATGGCACATTTACAAATTTATTTCTGTCCAGTTTCAAGCGTCACGTCGTGTCTGAATTCGTGAAAGTTATATACTTGTGCCCATTACGAGAATGCCGTATCGTCCGTGTTTTATTACGGAGTTAAGGAAGCTAGCTGGGGTTGTATTCAGCTCTCCAAGCTGTTGTTTTAATTAATTCAAATCGCCTGACAAATGGCGTAGATTTGTCACAACGTTTAAAATTAATACGGAGGTAGATTATTGCCTGTATTTATCTCCATTAACCAGGATTAAGGTTATCAATATTTCCATAGCAGACGTTTTAATCGCCCATTTCTTTCGTCATAATTCCTCCGTTTCTTGGCCATTCAGACAAGAAATAAAGATCGTTACGTTATTACCGATTCAACTAATTATACCACCGATGTTTATGCATCCATGAAAATTTAACTACATCAGGATGCACAAGAGACATACAAAATATTCAAAGAGTATGTAAATGTATAATATTTAGAGGGCCAATGCAGATCTCCATTTTGGCTTCCCGTTTCGTGCAATAATTAACTTTACCCTACAATTACATCACTCCAGAGAAACATTGAAACACCAAATAATCATAACAATAACATTTCTTTTATGTGTTGTACGCCACAATACCACATCACGAGTACAAATTTTTGCCCGAGTTCCGGTGACCACCCTTTCTCCCACCCTTCCACGCAACTTTCCTACACACGGGTGCCCGCTTTTCCCGGCTTACACAATTCCGCATAATCCGCATCGATCGTGCACGCGTGTCCCTTGGCTCGTCCGTGTGGGCAGCACGATTCGAGGAACACAGCAACGAGGAGAGCTCCGCGTATCTGCATAACGGGTGCGCGCCGCAAAAGGGTCGAAAAAAAAATGGTCGACCAGCGTGCTGCTCGTGGTCGTGGTCGTCGTCTTCTTCTTCTTCTTCGTGGTCTCTTCACCGAGCCATGCGAGTTAACACCAGTTGCGAGACTGCTCCCTCCTCCCCTCTTTCCGCAGCCTGGTTTGTTGGCCGTTTGCTCGGCTGGCCTCGTGTACCTCTCTTCTTCTCTCTCTCTCCTTCTTTCCTTCCTCCCTCCTGTTCTTGGTCCCTTCCTCCCTTCCTCCCTCCTATTCTTGGTCCCTTTCCTCCCTCCCTCTCGTTCGTTGGTCCCTTTCCTCTTGGTCTCTGTTACTATAGCCGTCCCTTCCCTTGGGTCGTGTAAGAGTCGGGTCTGCTCGCTGGCCTGCGGAATCTGCATCGAAACCCAGATCAGGAGGAAGAGGATAGGTCCCTTTCGAGAGGTCAGCGGAGCTCGCCTGATCCTGTCGGTGGATCGGCGATCGTAACTCTTCCCCTCTGCTCTGGGAGGGTGGATTCCGTGCGCCGCGTCTCGTTCCACGAATGACCGATAGATAAATAAAGGAGATAGCGCGAGCGCAGGGGAAAGAATTGTTCCTTTGTTGTCTCCGTGGCTCCCGTGTTGCGGTGGCGGCGGCGGAGAGCGAAGAAGGGGCGCGCGATGGAAATTGAAGGAACAAATAAAGAGTCGATTCACGGGGGCCGCGGTCGAGCTGTGGCGGGGGTCGGGTGATAAGCGGGGTGTCGATACGAGACCGTTCCGAGGGAAGGCTTGCGGGCAGTGTGAAACTGGGACGTTAAATTTTAGTAGGTAATAAAAATGGAAAGTTTCCGAGGGTTCTTGTTCTCTTTCGTTTAGAACGACAAGAGTTTATTGGAAATCTTAAGCGAAGGGTTACTCATTTTTTAACGTCCCTCTACTTTCGTACAATTCACTGTTTCGCACAATTTTAAAAATTCAGCTTTTTAAGCCTTTGCAATCGAATGCCCCCCCTGAGGGGACATCAGACTTTAGCCGTCAGACTACAATGTTGTTCCAATCAATACTTCAAAACAGTTTTTGGTGTATATTTTTTACGTCCCTCTACTGTTGAACATTCGCACACACTTTCAGGAAACAATTGTGTGCAAAAGTCGAGGGGCATCCTTTATTTTTCATCGGAATAACCAGCGTAGTTTTCTATGCACATCAGTTTTGTTATTTATTTTTTCCCTAAGCCAAAAACAACCGTTCTCCGAAATCGTTCGCGAAATTTCCTCGAAGTCAGTCGTAAATAGTCGAAATTCTGCGCGGGTATTTGCTTAAACTCGCCGCGGGCCCTTTTCAGTCTCGAAGGTAACTCGAAACTGCTAAACGTTACTCAGTGTATGAAGCTGAGTCCGGACGCGTTCGATAAGGATCAAAGCCACTTTGTCGGAGCTGCGACTCGCGATATTTTTCCGCCTGGTGTCGCGTTACCCGCGGAATCTTTGAAAAAAAAATAAAAGAGGTTCGACGAACGCCGCTGATCATATACATAAAGTGTACGCGTACACTTTGCCGCTTTCTTCTTTTTCCCTTTGTCCCGCGGCCGCGTTATTTCCAGGAATGTCGGCGAAAGACGAGTAGCTTTTGTTTTCCATCCGATCTTGGTGGCAGCTGCGCAGAGTTTATTTCAGATCGAAATAAAAATAAATGATGTAGGTTGGAGCAATGAATTTTTTTGGAACTTTTTATAACTTTTTATCGTGTAGTTTTAAGGTGAAAGTGATTTATCAAGTTTAGGTAGCTGTTTCATGTTTGCGGAGTAACTTATGGGACGTGTTATTATTCAGAGTTGGGTAAAAATTTGATTACGGCTACGGGTAAAAATGATGTAATGAAAGTTCTGTTATTTTTGTCGATGAAACAAATTATGCAAAGTGACGCGATTTTATGTCAAGATCAAACGAATCAAATAAAATGAACACCGTAACGCGCGTTCAGAATATATTATTATCTTCCAGTAATATGTTATGCCAGGCCCTGTGCGCATTGATTATTACGGGGGAGCTTGTGCTTTGCATACAGCTGACGGAATTAGAATTTATTTATGAAATTATCTCGGAACGCATTTATGTAAATAAGTCCTACAAACCAGCCTGCAATTAGTTTAAAGTAACTCGTAAAGATATTGCGGATACACACGGTCATACATTATTTAAATAATCACTTTCGAAACATTCTATCACATTTATGACATGCATTTGAAATGCAATCAAACTTTTAATGCAACAATAATTTGTTTCGAGGTTTTCATCTTTATTTCCCTTCCTGTAACACTTACAAACTTTTTAATTACAACATAATGTTCAGTTACTGAAATTATTGGCTTTTTATGTGTTTCTATATTATTAGTGAGAACAATTTATTTTTCCCTAGCGATCTGTGACTAACGCTAAGCGTAAGTTTTAACCCTTTGCGCTCGTACGTCTCAGCGTATGCGACATCACAAGTTTTACCGTGGAATTTTCATTTTTTTTTTTTTTTTTAATTATACTCGTGAAGTGTTACAGCTAAGTATGCTAATAACGTATTGGAAAAGTTTTGTTTTGATTGAATAAAAAAATAAATTCCGAGTTTGGCGGTAATTCATGGTCATATTAAATTCGAGTGCAAAGGGTTAATAGATGTAGTAGTTAAGGGTAAAACCTGTGCGCGCAACAGAATTTTCAATGGAAGTTTAGAAGACATGTTCTGTCTACACCTTGTTCCCTCGTTTCGTGATATACACTTCTTGCACACCTGCCCTGCTCCTTTTTTTCTCCCCCTTTCCCTGTTCCTTTGGCTCTGCTTGCACGCGTTCTTCTAATACTTACGTCCGACCCGTGGTGCGCAGCTTTCTCCGAGGCCCAGATCGCTGGTCGGTTCATTCATGTTCACGAAAAGATCGATGCTAACGATTTCGAGCGTGGAACCTCACCTTTTATGGTAGCTGGTCGCTATTTAGAACACCTCTTACACGTAACCCGCAACAATTCTTCAAAATTGTAGCAGTATCATTTCTCACGTTCGAATCGTGCAACGATTGGATTCGAGCTATGCGTTTAACCCGTTGACGTGCAAATAAAACGGAATTTATGAGTGCTGAACACTCTAGGTCGAAATGCTTTGCGTGGATAGCATTATTGTTACTCGTACACTAGGAATTGTGTTGCAGTGTGTGGAAGATCGAGAAACAAACGCATATGAATGCTGAATATTCCAAGGAACGGGTATAGCGATTGCCAATTAACACTATTTCTACCGACACTTCACGTATACCTATTCCTACCGCGGCATTCTCACGTAAGAGAGACTACAAATTTTTCTTAAAAAATAAACAATGAAAAAAGAAGTGAATATTGAAAAATGTGTATTACACGTATATGTAAGAAAAATTCTAAAGTTTAAAAGCGATTCAATTTACGTTGTATCTATAAAATTCTAATCGAAATTTCAGGAATGGTCTTTTGGCCGGTTATGGTAAGAATAGTGTTAAAGAGTAGTAACAAACTGCCACATAGAGAGACAATACTGTGGTAGATTTCGCCGGACGCATATATACGTCCATAGTATTCAAAGGATTAGTTTGGCTCAACCCAACTATGGTAAATTAAACCTTTGCACTCGAAAAATGAATATCAGCCACCAAATGATAATTTTGCAACTTTTCAAACTCATAGGGTTAAATAGTTCTGTAAATAAATTTTAGTACATTGCTTGGCTAAACCAAATGAAATTCAATATAAATGAATCTTATTGATGAATATTTTACAATTGAAAATCTTTGAAGTTAATATTACTGGTTATATTACCCCTCTTGAGAGCCAAGGGTTAATAAATCCACGAGGAATGTACATTTTAGATTTCTCATTATATATTTCTTTACTGTATCTCAAGTGTTCGAGCAGTTCTTGAGATTCATTGTTCGCGCTAATCGAAACCTACGCGTGCATCATATTCGCCTTACAATTAATATTAATACCAATTTCTTTGTTTCTTCTCCTACTCCGGCAACGTTCGAGACAGAAAATATTTATTACCGTTCCAGCAAAACACTCGTGGGTTACAAATGACTCCACCGATACCAGTTACGCGATCTACATGTCACGATCACTGGCTGACGAATAATAACCAACACAAAATTACTACATACAGTAGCGGACAAAAGTTTAAGACCACAAATTAATTTATAAGAAATAACACTATAAATAAAATTTGTGTTCTATGTTGATCAATAAATAGTGTTCCATCATAATAACAATCAAAATGAATATTTACTAACCACAAAACTATGCTGTACAATGTCCTCTCGTCTAAGATTAAGAATAAATAAATTAATTAACAAGAAATAACAATATAAATAAAATTCGTATTCTATACTAATCAATAAATAGGGTTCTACCGTAATAACAATAAAAATGAACGTGCAGACAATATTTGGAGACTATGAAACTATGTTCTACATTGTCCTCTCGTCTGAGACTAAGGGTCAAAGAAAATAAATAAATTAATTAATAAGAAATAACAATATAAATAAAATTTGTGTTCTATGCTAATCAATAAATAGTATTCTACCGTAATAACAATAAAAATGAACGTACAGACAATATTTGCAGATTATGAACCTATGTTCTACATTGTCCTCTCGTCTGAGACCAAGGGTTAAAGAAAATAAATTAATAAATTAATAAGAAATAACAATATAAATAAAATTTGTATTCTATGCTAATCAATAAATAGTATTCTACCATAGTAACAATAAAAATGAACGTACAGACAATATTTGGAGACTACGAAACTATGTTCTACATTGTCCTGTCGTCTTGAACTTTTGCCCGCTACTGTACGCATGTAATTCAGCACGAAGCTCGTTAGAAAGCCTACTCGAACACAATCAGCCGGTAAAAATGTCATGTTGGATCATTAACCGGTGTGCACACCGGTATCGTTCAGCGGATTATAAATATTAATGCGCGGCACGTAGGTGGGCTGGACGAAAGAATTTTCATCCGTTGCGTTTCCTCTATCTCATGCTCATTACTCTTTATTGCTGGCTGGCTGGCTCTCTAATGCTTGCTCGCGCGCTCGTGCACCGCCTATATTTTGCACCTGTTTTTCTTCTTCTTCAACCCACCTCCCTCCGCCTTTGGTAGCTCATTCACTTGCATGCTCGTTCCGCCAATCACCGCGGCTCCGTTCGCCTCCTCCTCTTGCTAATCATTAAAGATCCCCCTTCGCCACCCCCCCTTTCCATCGCCCCATCCGCAGGCCGGTGCTTCATTCACCGTTCAATTTGAAATTTCGCCGCGTTAGTGTCTTCTTTACGAGGACTGTAATCAAATAACAATTACACTGCACGGTGGGCGCGCGTCGGGATTCATGCCAACGCAAATTGTCCAATTACTGTTAAGATGCAAATTGCGACGAACGTTGTTGGCGAGCACGGGGTTATGTAAATAAATAAATGGATTGTATCGGGAAGGAAGAATGCGATGGTTGATGTGTACCAGGTCAGGCTTTAGGGATTTAATGTTTGATAAAAATGCTACGCGTTGTTAATTATGGCAATTAAGTTTTTAAGTAATAGTAGGTAAATCAAGAAAGTTGTGAGATTCGTTGTTCAGAAAAATTTGGGGACGTTGATAAAATTAAAAGAGAATTATGTCTGTGTACAAAGAATACAATTACTGCTATTATTCGTGTTGTGTTTTTTTTTTTGTTTTTATTAAGTTGTAAAACTCTTGTTGAGATCACTAGCATTGCTGTACATGCTAACATTATTAGGGCAAAACTGGAGACAAATTTAGTGTAATCCCGTAGCCTACAGTTGACAATTATGTAAATGAGGATATATTTCTAAATTTTCCTCTGAAAAGTGCAAGCAACGGGTCTTTAAACATTTACAAATGTTAAATAAAGGGAAACAGAAGTTGTGAACAAAAATTGATTTATTCTACAGGATGGAAAATATTCCTCGTTGCAAAGTTTGTGAATTAGAGTGGATTAGAACATTTCTATAATTCCGTGTTGTTTTTGTTAAGAACATTCTGTTAAGTGAAAGGCGTGCCTGTTCTAGAAGTAACAAACTCAGCGTGAAACCGTTGTACGATTTTTATGAGTTACAAGTTCAATAGCACCAATCACGGAAGACTTTCATAGCACTCAACGTGTTGCAAGAAAATAGAGTCCCGTAAAATGTCCCACTTGCCTCCTTTTAGCATATTCTTCGAAACATTCGTCCGAGTCATCCATCACCGGTCCCGACATTCTTCTTTGCCCCACCAAATGACTGTAATTCTCTCGAATAATGTTTTCCCTTCGCGCCAGTCAGGTTGACGTATCGCCTCTGAAAAAACAAGGCGCATTCGACGTGTCTTCATCGATCTCGCGTCGATATTGAAAGTAAAAATCTTTAACCGTTGAGAATTGAAACCTTGAGCATTCGGTACACCGAAAACATAGTCGAACCTCTATTTTAAACTACTAGAAAGATAAATCTATTCTGATAACAAATAAATTGAAGAATAACATTACCACAAATGGTGATTCTGAATAAATCGAACGAAACTTTTCCAATAATCGAGAATCACATTCAATTTGTTTATCAGAAATCTACCTAAAAGTGGTTGGAAAGAAATTAAGATGCCAAATTTCCGATTACCACAATCTCTGATTAATTGGCTTAACAAAACGGTAGTACTCGAAATGAATACCCGATCAATTATCGATTAAGATAAAACTCGCGTATCTAACAAAAATATTCAACCCTCCTTCATTTCCTGTGCATATATTATAAAAAATTGTAGAATATAAAAGAAACTGAAAATTAAGACCATGTTCTGCAAGAATTTAAATTTCACAAAAAAAAAAAAATCATAATAATTACACCATACAAACGTTGATCCATACTGAGATAATAAACTATCGTCTACCGTGTTCCAACCCTTTCTCTTTTTCTCACCGTTCTTCCAATTGTTAAACACGATCTTTGATTACCGGTACGACGGATGTACTCTCGCCGCGATTATGGTTGCCGTTTGTCCGTCGAAATTTTGCGTATAGTCCTCACGGGAAACTGTTGGGTCGATAGCGCGCCGGCACGGTCGGAAAGCTTCTCCAAGGGGGAGGGCTCTGATGGTGGGTGGAATGACGGTGGTTGCGACGCTGGCGGTGGAGTGGCGGCCCTATCGACCGTGTGCCAACGGGGAACGTCGTCACCGCACCATAAGATTCCCCCTTACGGTCTTCGCGTGGCGATGGTGTCTGCAAGGATGCCGCATACTTTCCTGCCGGCGTTTCAAATTTTTTCTTTCCGGATCAATACCGCCCAGCCATCAACCGATATTCGATTGCACGTTCGCGCGCGATAGACGTCTTCGAAGGGGTTGGTACGCGATCCCTACGGGATCCGCAAGAGGGATGTAGGTTTTCCTTTGGGTTGCGTAACGTGTCTCTTACCCCGAAGGGGGGTGAGGCAGAGAGAAACGACTGGATTCGTTGAAGGGTTGGCGATGTCGGGGGAAGGGTTAAGGGGTTGTTTCGAACTCTTTCGTTGCGTTTTCGTAATCGAACGATGTTATTGCTGTGTTTTTGTGGCTATGATGGATCATCCGGTGGAAGTTGAAATTTTGTACGAGGAAAGAGAATATTAATTTGCGTCGGTTATCGTGAAATTATTTGTCGCGATTAAATTGAGTTTGCGTTGGCAAAATTGGTGAAGCTTCGAACGTGTAGCCTTTCGGTGTAATTAATTTGATTGTTATTATTGGCGTGAAACGTAACTGGACGGTGAAATTTGAACCAGCAAATGCCGTTTAAATTCAATTCGTTTTTGAATAAATTCAAGATTTACTTGGAACGTTATTTTGTTGTATTCTTTGAATTTCAAATTTAACGTTATTAACTTTCACCACTTTGCCGGGAACTCCATTCATTAATCCGGTTTTAGACTTCAAATTCCGCATAACCAGTTCTCACAGCTTAATCGTACCACCTTCCACACGACTAACTCAGAGAGCTGGCAACAAATGAAGTACCTTGTTTAACCATGTATACACGTACACACTTCACGCAGAAATCACCCTTGCATATCTGTTTACAACACCCTGAGGTAGTTAGCGAACTACGACGCTTGCGAGGTCACCGTCTAAGCGGTGGACATAAACTACGCTCATCTCGTGTATCAAACAAAAACAAAAATTGTGATTTTAAACGTGAAGCTCTAAGTGCATAGGAAAATTTATATAGGGCTTTTAGACCACGCGAAAATGTTTGAAAAGGATCTAAAGTAAGATATTCTCTTAGAATGTGAGACAGTTTGTTGCAAATTATTCTATTAAAATTAAAAATACGAACTATTGCGAATGATGAATTTATTGCAAATAGTGGAGAGCAGATTAGGTTATACTTGTATGTGACAAATAAATTAAATTGAGAATTATACAGAAAAAAACAAATTTTAGTAACAATCATAATAAGTTTCCAAAAATATAGCTGTTTCAGTAACTTTACCAAGTTCCTATGAAAAATACACGAATTGCTCATTTCAATCCCCTTGGAATTTCCATTATTAAAACAGTATCATCTGCAATGGTATCCCACCCTCTTACTTAAACATTATTACACCTGGGACCTGAAAGAATTTCCAAAAGAAAACCTGTTTCAGTAAATGTACAAAAATTCCTATGAAAAATAAACGAATTGCTCATTTCAACCCTCATGGTATTTTCATTATTAAAACAGTAGCATCACCTAACATCGTAGTCCACCCTCTCACTAATATCGTAAACATTGTATATTTTAGTAAACATACTAACGTTCCTCTGAAAAATAAACGAATTGCTCATTTCAACCCTCTCGGTATTTCCGTTATTAAAACAGTAGCTTCACCTAACATCGTAGTCCACCCTCTTCCCAACATCCTAAACATTAACCACACGCGAGACCCGAAGAGATGTCCAAAAGAAAACCTCCCAGACGGTCGAGTACATAAGTACACGTAACCAAAGGGAACGAAACGGTCCGTCGACGATTCCTCGAAGACTCGGCTCGAAGTTCGAACGCGGGGTGGTAGGAGCTCTGTGCGGCGTCGTCGTCGGCGGCGGCGGTGGCGTCGGCGGTCGGGTCGATTCGTCGTCGTCGGACACAGACAGCGCCGTCGCCGCTTTCGTGATAACTCCGGCTCGGTCCGTAGAATCGGGAGGAACGAGGAGAGCCTTAATTAGCGTTTTCCCCGGGCGCAAGAAAGAAGCGGCCGCCGAAGAAACGACCTCGTGAGTCCTGTATTGGTCAGGCGGAGGGCTCGCTTTGTCCCGCGGATCAATTAAACCGCGTCGAGTCGGGTTCGGTGCTTCGCTGTTCGATGGAAACCGAGCCACGGGACTACAAAGACCGGACGGGGGTTGGCGAGAGGTGCGGGGGGAGAACGAGGGGAGGAATGAGATTTCTCGGCGTGTCGCAGGAAATTCCGCTCGCGTATCCGCGCGTGGTTGCATACGCGTGGTCCGGAGCACGACGAACAGGTTCCTTTTTCCGTTGGCGGCTTTCGAAAAACCGACCGTTTCCTTAAACGACCCGCAAAATAATGACGTACTTGCTCGCCTCGTACGCCGTGCTGTTTTTAGCATCCGCTTGTATCTGTACACTGTGTATCGTGGCGTGGCGTTGGAATACGCTTCGGCTTGCGCGATGATAACACGAGGGAGAGAGAGAGATGGAGGGGGATGTTTGTTCTAATCTGACAGGGGACTGGAGAGATGGAGGCGGTGATAAGATTCAGAGGAGTTTAAAAAGACGGGATTAAGGCTAGGAGACTAGAGATTTTTTCTTTTTCTTTTTCTTGTTTTTTTTTTCTTTTTGACTTTGTGTAGTTTTATCGGTGATAAGGGTGTCCGCGCTGGCGTGGTAGCTTTGGGGAGATTAAAGAAACGAGAGAGATTCTGAGTTTCTGTGTGGGAATTTTTAATTACGACACTTCGTGTTTAACAGTGATAATTTTGCCGAGGCAACGAGAGAATTTAAGGGAAAGAAACGTGATGTGTTGCAGGTGTTATTTATTTTTGCTTGTTTATTCGTAATCTCCTTGTCTTAAGGACGACTTCCGGTTGTCTTTCAACTCATTTATTTACTTTACGATTTTCGCGTGTATGATGATTATAATTAAATGAAATTCAAAATTATA
The DNA here is from genome assembly GCA_033822845.1 of Tetrapedia diversipes. Lineage (NCBI taxonomy): Eukaryota > Metazoa > Arthropoda > Insecta > Hymenoptera > Apidae > Tetrapedia > Tetrapedia diversipes. The sequence goes on along the minus strand of JAOPTO010000740.1, from coordinate 119,629 downwards.
CACGGTTAGACTAAAAAGGTAACCTAAAATGTTAATCATAACAGAGTACTATTAGTTTCGATATGGTCTTAATTAAAAATAATCCTCGCTAGATTCTTTGATGCCACTATTTTACATGTATAGAAGAAATCGAGGCCGTTCACGTATCACAAACGTGGCAGTCAAAGTGTTAAAGGGAATCGCAGGACATTTCGAGGAAAACATCAGGTCGTCGCGACATTGGGCATCGATGGGTCGCCGCGGGGGCCTGTTTTCGCGGAAGCATAGAACAAACGCGGGCCTTGTGCCCTTCCAATAAACCCTCGCGATCCAGCTCGACGCGCGCAGACGGCGTTCATCAGCTTTTCATCGTAGTTCCGCGTTTTCCAATTTCGATGAATGGAGAATTTCTTTTTTATTCGAGAGAAATAGACCACCGTACTCTCTTGTGCGTTCACCTGAAAGCATCGACGCGAAATGATCACGAAAGGGATCGAATAAATCGTGTCTGCGATGAAAATCGATGTTTTCTTTTTATCTTTTATCGAGCATAAGGCTTGATCATCACTTGACTTAGTTGTCTCTCCGGAAAAATAAGAATAAGGTGCTTTTAATTAGAAAAATTTAAAATTGGTAAACATTTTCAACGCTTATTTTAAAAGTAAACGTATTATGTTCATTAGTATAGTTTGTTTTCTTTGGTTTAATTTATTCTAATTTGTGGTTTCAATGAATCTCCGTGGAAAGTACAAGGTTTTACGATCTTTGTTTTTCGTCATTGAGCTTCAAAGATTTATGATTATTGACTGCTAATCTGGTTATTGAATTAAATCGAATCGGACGCTGGTTAAGGAGAGGCAGAATGTTTAAACGATTAAAAGTTGTACATGCAGTTGAAGCGTGGAACGACAAATAGATAAGGCGAAAACATTGCGATAAGTGTTGTTAGAATAGTTTCCAATGATAATTTCCTGTCAACGAGCTTGTGAGTTGTGATTGAATATCACTGAGTAAACAGGAGATTAAGCGATCTTTTAATTTCCGTACGTTATGTTCGAAACGAGCCGAGAGTGGACGGATATTTGCTCAAGTATATCGAAGATATTAATAATTTTTCTTCAGCCTCCTTTACGGACATCCAGTTTAATATTAAGTTTCTTATCTACCATATTAATTTTCTCCCCGTATAATGACCTCGTTAATCATCGAGTGACACGATTTCAAGAGAAAAGAGGTCGTTAAGTTCCTCGTTTTATTTTATGTGCATATAAAGAGGAAAGTTAAAGAGCGACGTCGATAATCGGTGACCCCTGCATCGATGAAGTCAGCGCGTTATAAATTCAACGAAAGCATAACAGTGATTTATGCGGAATCGAAATTAATTTTGCATCTGTATTGTGTTGTCTTCGAGATCATTTTCTTTTTTTTTTTTATGAGGTTCAGAGTCGCATCGAGGTCTTTAACGACTTACTGGACTTTCTTCTTTATATTTTATCAAACGGTTGAATTTCTTTTAGGCTAACTGATAACGTTTTTTTGGGTGTTTCTGAGAGGTCAAAGCGATGTTCGGGGTTTAATTCATATTTTCTTCTTTGGCTTTGGTATTGTTTGCGATCGTATAGCGCAAACAAAATGTAAATAAGCGCGAAGAAGGGAACAAAACGAGGGAGAGTCCGAGAAAACACGAGAAGAACATGCCTAATCGCGTAGGTACAAACCAGTGCTTATCTATGGCGATTTTGTTGAATCTGATCAAACGCTACCTTGATCATGTCAAATACTAAACACGGCTTGAATAAACAGATAAGATAAACATCATACATATAGGCTAGACACACTTTTATCGACTTACAAACCGGTTACTATTTTTTTTTTCCCCTCGCTGCTTCCTATCTGCTTGCCCCTTTTTAACAACGCATCGTCAGACCTCTGTTTGAACAAGATTTTTCTTCCTGTTTCTGGCTCGTCGAACACGCTGCTACCACCAACGTTTGTTCAACAGATTTTCAAACAAGCTGCCTGTACTACATCCTGTTTTTTTTCGAAACAGGTAGCCGCACGTTGAAACTATTCAATTGAAACGGTTCATCTATGGTTGGCATTAAACCTTCGATGAAGTATCTTTTGATCGAAACGAAAGTAATGTAGGACGCAAACTCAAGTGAAAAACTGAAAAAATACGTTTCTGTTTCATCTTTAAACTTTTTAAGCACTTGTATTATTTATGAGATGGCCTGCTGCACATGTAATCATGAGCGATTAATATTTTCCCCCTGTAGTTGCAAAACGGCGTCCAAGTTACCAGAAACTACTCTTTTGTAAACCAAAAATTCCTACTGGAGCTGGACAAAGTAAATATTTCGAATAGGTTCAATAAATAGATATTCGAAATCTTAGTTCTTAGTTTAACGATATATTTAGGTCTCGATTAATGCGAGTTCAAATAGTACCATACTCGTTTTAATGCAATTTGTAAGATGGCACTAAGTCGGTCACGTTTAATGGAAACGAAAATTCGATTAATACGAGAAGATTACACGCTACTAGAACACTTAAAAAAAAAAAACACTAAAGACATTTTCTCCATAGTAACTTAATAAACAAATAAACTGTATATTTAAGAATTTTCAGTGAATATTTCCATACCGTATTTCACACTTTCAAAAAGCACGAGTTCATATAATACAATCAAATTCCTGAAATTTATCATTCTCACTAATCGCGACCTATCCGTGCACTCTTACCGTGATGTCAGTGTTTTCACTGTATCTTCATCCCAAGTAAAAAAAAAAACATGAAATTCAAAGCGATACTGCTAACCAAGTGATTTTTACGATCAGCAGCTATATCTGTTTCAAACACCTAGTTTACCCAGCTCTGGTGACAAATCGAAAGCACCGGATACCTCGGTGAAGCGATTCGAGCCTCGATTACCGGCGGACGTCGCCATTGTCTCGTCGTTCTACAGCGGCGTGAATTTTACTTCACGCTCGCACGGTGCACACGCGTGCGTATTATCGGTCGTGCACAAGCATTCTCTCTGCTCTCCCTCTCTCTCCCTCACCCCTCTTCTCTCTCTCCTTCTCTTCGTACACGGCCTGGGGCCGGTTCGAGCGGACGAGCGGGAAAGTTTATCGCGAAGCAACGAACGGTTGACAGCTCGGTGATGCATCGGTAGCGATTTGCATTGGCGTCGACCGCGCGGAAACCAGCCAGGCCTTTCTTTCTCTTTCTCTCTTTCTCTCTTTCTCTCTCTCGTCGTTCTCCTGGATGCCTGGGCTCCTCGGGGCCCGGCAAAAACGAGCCGTGAAGGTCGGGAATTAACCGCTTTACCGTTACCGGCCGCATAACTGGGGACACCTCTTGGAGACTGGTCACGGGATTCGGGAAAAATTGATGCCTCGATGGAATGTTGGCTGCTGTTATGGCAACTGGTGTCTGCTTTCCGCTTTCTATTACGCACAATGCCTACTCTCTCTCTAAAGAGAAATATTGCAAACTGTTTTTCGATGGCTTAGATCGCGTCTAAGCGGTTGGGATTATAATGAAGAACTGAGCAACCCCTCTTAATTGGGGTTAAAATTAATTAGGTCACTTTTTTATAACACTACATTAATTTGTTTTGATATTTCGCATGTGACAATGTTGAACGATAGAATAACGTTTTGCCGACAGTATTGCAATATTCGAAACTGCCAAACTATCACTTATCCTCTCATCTACAAGAAATACTATACTCTACCACTCAACCAGAAAACGTTCGAGGCGACTCGCGATTATTTTTCATCCCCGCTCCACAACCCTTTTAACATCGTCAAATCTCCCAAAACCGCATCCTCCATTCAACCGTCAGCCCAAACCCTTCCTAAAACCCCCGAAATCCTCCGGAGGACCTCTGAACGAACTTCCGCCGTTGCAGCGAGCGGGAAATAAATCTTGGCCATGGCCACCGACCGGTGTAATATCGGAGGCAGGACGAATTTCGTGGCGGCCGCGGATTCCTCGGATTCCGTTCGGTAACTTCGCCAATTTGTCTCGCGAGCCACGCTTCCTACACTCTTAGGGAGTCGTTTAGTCAGAGCGGCGCGCTCTCTTGCCGCGCGCAATTTATCCGCGATGGCGGATCCCCGCAGCTACTCCCCCCCGTGCTCGCATTGTTTCCAGCTATTCACGGGCTATCGGTGGTCCCCGTCTGAATATTCCGCGACGTTCACGCTCGTTCATCAACGACCGTGCATCCGCCGTCGTCGTCGTCGTCGTCACGCTCGCCACGCTCGTCGGGGCATAATTAAGTGACAACGAGCCGTTTAAAGAGCTTGTAAACACGAAACGCGGCGGCCAGCTTATCTGCGCGCACCCCCTCATTAAGGGAGCCTGCTTCGTATCCTCGCCATAAATCGGCATCCGTTGCTTCCTAATTAAGGGCACATGTGGACGACACCTTGCGGCCCTCCGAGTTGGTCCGTCTTCCCGACCGAAACTGGTTTCTCTCCCCCCCCCGCACGGACGGAATAGACCTTGCGAGAGGGAGCTTCTTCGTTTTCCTCCACCTATACCCTTGGCGTACGCAGGTTTCGTGAGGAACCATGGTAGACAAAAAGAACTCTCCGGTCGGTAGAAGCATCGGGTGCGCGTTGTCCCGTTCAGGTTGGAGAGGATAGAACGGATAGTGGCCACGGTCGGGTCTTGTTGGGCGATGCGCACCCCGGGTTCAAGGCCAGCCGTGGGTAGGAGACAGATCGTCGCGGATAAGAGCAGCAAGAGAGGTATAACGAGCACCGCACACCAGAGGTAGGTCTCTTCTCCCCGTCCATCTCTCGTGTCCTCCCTCCCCCCTCTCTCTTTTTCTCTTTCTCTATCTATCTTCGTATCTCCTCCACGTTGGCTCGTCCTCCTCCATCGTTCGTTTCGCCTCGCCTGGTTCTTCGCTTCTGTTTCTTTTTCTCCTCTTTTCTCTCCCCGGGTTCTTCTTCGCTTCCTCCCTTTTCCATCAGATGCGTCATCTTCGAGCAGAGGCGCGCACAGCCGAGCCCGGGGAGAGAGTGGGACGATGATTTACGGTCTCGAGCCTCTTTCCAGGCTCTCTCCTCTCCTCTATCCGAGGTCGAGAGCAGGACCTACACCTCTTCCCTTCGCCGCCCTACCTGGCGGCCGGCCGATCTTTCGAGCTGGTTTCGCCGGAGTATATACGAGCCAGAGGACGACCGGTGCACGCCTGCCGCTTGTTCGCTCGCTCGCTCGCTCGTTTGACTGCTTGCTTGCTCGCCTGCCTGCCTGCCTGCCTGCCTGCTGGTTGTTCGTGAAAAGTAAACAGCCAGCCGTGGCAACGACTTGCCGGTGTTCCAGCGCGTCATCGTTGCACCGCCTCCTCCCCTGGCCGCTGGCTAAACGATAGAGATAGGAGAGCGGGGAACGAACGCGCCAGGTAAAACGGAGGGGGGCCCCCTCCTTAAGCTTTCCATCGGGTAACCCATGGACGCAGCCACACGGCCACCTCCGCGATTGCCTTCCTGGAACTCGGGGTGCTTCGTTTGCCAGCGAATTGTGACTCTTTGTGCCCTACGGGGGGGACGGGTCGGTCAGGGAAGCATCGGCGATTTTTTATGGTTCGCAGAAAGGGTTGCGTCGGGAGGAATGCCCCGTTGGAGAGGATTAACGATGGTTTCCTAGCAATGTAACCTCCCTTTCCGGCGTTTTGTGTTTCGAACCATGAATCCTTGCGGTGTTCCCCTGGTTTATCGAGAATTTTTTGCTTTTCGAGTACGAATTCTTGGACACAATAATTTTCGTATAAAGTAACCTGTTCCCTCGTTGGTATTCTCAAGTAGAGAAGCCTTCGATGGTAGGTAACATCGAATCCTAAAGCTCTGAGCGTGTAGGATGCAAGCTGTGTGTCGTAGAGTAACAAGAGATCGTAACAATGGATAAGAAGTATTGTTCCTTAGGCTTTTGTTGGGATTCTAACAAGGTGCATCGGGCGTTCTCCTTGCACTTCGAGAAACCTTTCGTTTAATTTGCTCGCTTCTTATTTTCGAGAATCCACTTTCGAGCATCGTTTTATCGAGGTCCAGCTGCGTTTCGATTTTCTACAATCGTTCGAAGGAATTGAAATTGCGATACCGATAAAGGAGATGAGACGGTTGTTCCGCATGAACATTTTCTTTATGGAGAAGAGTCGAGAGTAATCTCGGTGCTGTTCGTCTGTCGGAGATGATTTGGCGAATTTTCTGTTTGTACGGGGTGGATGACTTTGAGATAGTTTGAGAAGAAAGGCATACGGGGTGGCTAAGAAAAATACACGAAGGTTGCGTTGAAGTGGTGAGTCGGCGGACGAAATAATTTCCACTTGGGTGGACGAGCAGGGAAGGGGGCGAAGAAAGAGCATTAAAATATCAAGGAGAAATGTGGGTTGATGAAAGCGACAAGGATTTTTCGAATCGCTCGTCACTTCTGTTGCTTTCAAATCAATGACCGAGCGAGACTGCACCTTTTTATTTTATAGCGGCTGCGCATCAGAATATTACGCGTCGCCATGCTCACCCTACGCTTTGAGATTTGAAAAAAATGTAAATATACTTGTTACGTTAGAGCATCGATTGTTTCATTCAACAAAGTTGTTATTCAAGACTTAGAAAAACGTATATTTCTGATACGAGTTTCCGTTCAATGACGGTACTTCGGCGAACTTCGGGACCGCCGTAGCGAAAGGGTTAAAATTCTTCGCGAGGTATTCTCGACGACAGATCCCCCAAACCGATCGCTACAACCCTTTCAGACAGACCAAGCACGGTGCTCGATAACGTCGATCTTGATCTTTTCAGGCTGCGTTGCAGGTCCAATTAACATGCGCCACGAATCCATAATTCACCATTAATTAATCAACGCGCGACGGGGGGCGGCAAGGGGCGAGAAATCGGGTTCCTGAGCCCGGAATCGAAGCGCGAGGGGGTGGCAGGCGTGACAGGTCTGTGTAATCCTTTCCAGGCCGCGTTTACTCGTGCCCGACGACGAGACGAGCGAGCTGCAAACTCGCCAGCGAGGACAAAAGCGGCTGCGAACCGCCTCCTCTGTCCTCGTGGCACACCGCGCTCTGCCATTAACCCCCGGATTATTGTTCGCGGTGCAAATGCCAGTAGTAGTCGGCTCGCGCTCGTTCGGCTCCGTTAGGCTCGGCCAGTGACGCGTTCCACGGGGTTGAATGTCACGGCGATGCAGCCGCGATTGCCTGGGTAAATGTTTCGAGGTTTTGCGCGGGGGGCTTTGGAGATTTGAAAAGCGTTAGGTGGTGGAGCGCACGGGGATGCTGTTTTCGGGGGTTTTAACCATTTGCGCTCGAAAAGTGACTGTTAGTCACCAAATGATAGTTCCGCAAATTTTTAAATTTTCGTTAGTTTCTTTATTACTTAGTCTCAAAGGTTGAATAGAGTTACATGAAAATTTTAGTATATTACTTAACTATAAAAACTAAATGAAGTTTAATATAGGCGAATGTTAGTAAATATTTTGAATTTGCAAATTTTTGAAGTTAGTATCATTCTTCGTTTTCTAAAATCACAACAGATAGTCCAAAAGTGGACACCGAACCTTAACGTTCCCACAAAGAAAACCACCAGCCCTGAGATGTCTCGCGTTACACCTCGCCCTCGCGACCTCGCGAAACGATCAGAACCAAATCCACCTCTACCACCGCAACCCCCGCCCAATCAAGTCATCGTGAGAGCCTCAACTCTATCATCGTTACACCACCCTCCCTCGACCCCTTTGTTATAATCCGAGCGGAGGCGCTCCCGGAGCCGAGGGTCTCCGGTGTCCCTGCGCTCTTTCACGCCCTCTCCGTTCATTTATCCCTCCCTCCCCCCCTAGGGGTAGTGTTTCGCGAGGGACTTGGAGGCGCGTACACGTAGAGAAAGGAAAGAAGGCGCGCGCGGTGTCGCGTGATCAGGATGCAGACGGCCATCGTAATCGCACACCGGAACACGCAACCGGTATTTCGGCGGCCCTAACCGCGTCTCCTGGCCCCCATCCCCTTCTGGGCCCGGCCGTGACAATCCTTAACGAGGAGGAGAGAGAGACGGCCGACGCGCGAGGTGTCAACTTTAAAGTGGATCCCAATACCCGACCACTTCCTCCGAGGACTCTCAGGTTTCAGCTTGGACCCGCTCAGCCGGACAACACGAAAAAGAGAAGAAGCACGACCTTCCTCTCTCTTCTCACTCTCTCGCCCTATCTCTTCTACTCTTTTCGTCTCCTCTCTCTTCCTCTATTTTCTACTCTTCTCTTTCCCTCTCCCTTCTGCTCTTTTTCTCTCTTCTCTCTCCTTGTCCCTCTCTTCATCAGACTTTCTCTGTCGAGGCTGAAAAAGAAGCTTCACCGTCTGCGTTAGGGGTCCCAGAGAATTCCTGCCAGTCCTGGACCGTAACAAGAATACGTGTTTGTTTTCTCGCGACGTGAACGCGCGCATCGGTGGTCGCCGTATCCTGTTGCCGAGTCGAACGTCCCTGAGATTCGAGTGGAAACAGGTGACGGGAACGAAGGTGTGAAAGGGTGGATCGCGGCTGCTTGGGAAGTTACCTCTGTGGTTGTCTTCACGAGGTGGATGTTGGACGAGAATTAATAGCGTATAGGTGTGTGTTTCAGCTTGATGAGCAATGGGGCATTTTAAATCGTTTTAAATGCTTCAACGGGATGTCGGGAGATGTTAGGGTAATTGAGTTCGAGAGCAGTGCTATTTTTTGTTGAGCAAATCATTGGATATGTTGTGTCTTGATTTTTAGTTGCACAAACGCGTTCATCGTTCTTCGTTCGATGAACTTACCAGTACAAATGACCGCTCCATTATTCATGTACGTGTTCCTAACAATGATTCATTACTAGTGCCTTTCCAGTCAGCTTAAGGTTAAGTTCCCATAGAAACGCGCTCCGAAACAAGCATTGAAGGATTATAAATTCGCTCGTGCCTCGTTTGGTAATGCCAACACATCCTTAACCTGCTTCGATACAGTTACGTATCCTCTTAAAAAATTACAAAAATTATGCCAATTATATCCCCTTAAAATCTTCTAATATTTTCCAAGCATCTTCCGAAATCCCAAGTAACAGTCTTTATCAGACTATAACAAAACCATTTAAGTAACCCCTCTGTTTCTCAACTACGTCGATTACGCTGACCGTTTTTGTCAAAACGTTAAAAACCGTTTCCTGTATCTCTGCGTGTGTGAATGTTACAAATATAATAGTTCACTTTTCCTTCGTAACACGGAATTTTATTCGTCGCGTAAAATACCTCAACAAAGCCTTCCAGGAACAGTTTGACGCACAAAAATGTCGATCTCTCGATCCTCACACCCACGTCGGCTGCGTGTCGCCGTCCCAGCAGAAAAAAGAAAGGGTTGCCCCGTCAGAAAGCAGCGTGTGTGCGCGCCGTGATTCCACGGTAGCCACTCTCTACGGTGTGCGTCGAAGAGCCAAGCTCGTACATTAGCAGGAGTGACGTGGGCGAGGGATATCAGGAATACCTTTGCGCGCTTTTTATCCGGCCGGTCGATTGGTCTCGGTCGCGTAATCGCGCGAGCGCGTGTCACGCGCCTCGAAAAAGGCTTCCCTCGCGTTCGCCACCGTTAGAGCTGCTGCCTGTCCTGGAGAACAAGATATATAGAGTTATTAGAGGCGGCCATGGGTCGCGACGCCGCATAGAAACGTATAACCGGAGCCCTGTAATCGCACAAAGGCCTGTTACTGTGCCTCGCCGTGTAGGCCTTCGCGAACGCGTATCGCCGTGGGCCTCTAATAAATAGTTCCGGTTATCGGAACCTCTCGCGACCCGCCCTCCGTCTCTCGCAACTTTTTCTGTTCTTTTCCATCGGGTTTCTTCGCCTTCTCGCAGCCACTTTCTTGTCACGGTAGAAGGTTTCACGTTGTTGAGGTGCTCAAACACGGTTTAACAATAGATTGCCGGATGTGTCGGGTGTACACCTATTTTGCCTGGAACGAGTCAATTTGATTCAAACATGAAAATTGAAGTTTTTAAAAAACACATAACTTTACTTTGAAGAAAGTTTATTCAAAACAATTTTTACATATATATTCTGTTTTTAAAATACATTTTCCGCAATTTTTTTTTTGTTACATTTAGCTCAAATGCTCAAACACGGTTTAACAATAGATTGCCGGATGTGTCGGGTGTACACCTATTTTGCCTGGAACGAGTCAATTTGATTCAAACATGAAAATTGAAGTTTTTAAAAAACACATAACTTTACTTTGAAGAAAGTTTATTCAAAACAATTTTTACATATATATTCTGTTTTTAAAATACATTTTCCGCAATTTTTTTTTTGTTACATTTAGCTCAAATGCCTTTACTTCTATTCCTTTCGCATGATACTTGAAATTGATAAAATCATAAGCGAGTCAAATTGACTCACTCTGGCGATCTAGTGTTAAGCCAGTAGAATCAGGGAGCTGTTCGTAGAATCTTATAAATCGTAAAGGGAAAATATGCTCGTGTAGGATTTTTGCAGAAAATAAACCGTTTTTTGTGGTGATTCTACTAAACCAATTAAATGATTTAACACGAGGATAAGATAGTGTTTTACAAAATTTCCTTCCATGGTCGAGGATAAATGTTTGCACAAACTGTGAGATGTTTCATTTGTGTAGATTTCTGAAATACTTGAAATGGTCAAAGGTACCATTAAAAGTTAATCTTGAATTTCAAAAAAAAAAACTAACGATATTCAGTCCGTTTGTTTGCGATCGTCAACAAAAACGCGTTGCTAACGTTTCATACGAATGTTTCGAATTTTCTGTATATTTTTCATCGCTCCCTTGAACTTTCTACAATTTATAAACTCGTCCCGGAAACGAGCGCCCGCGAAAATCGAGTTTTGTTCCCGGCACGCTTTGTTGCCGCAACGGCCAATCTTAGAAACGCTCGCAGTCGTTCGCCTTTTTTCGCGATAACGCGCCCTGCAACGGAACCCGCGAACGCCACGGGCTTTCCTTCGGTAATATCGTCGGCAGTCGAGTTCCGGTTGCGGCGAGAGTAATACGGAAAAATGGCGGCCGCTGCTCGTAAAAGTTTAACATCGCGTTCGTGAAAAGTTTGATCATTTTGATACGACGAAAACGTTTACGTGGTTGCACCGGTGTTCATTTCACTTCTACGAAAGACAAACTGAAGGATAATGGAATAGGTGACCATTTTTGATTATTGCAAATGGGTTCGTTTTTTGGTGAAAATGAAATTAATTACATTTTTCCAAGGATAGTGATACATTCAGGTATATTGCATTAATTATTATCATTCATCAATGTTGTGTTGTTTAATGGTGCTATTATAATTATCGTATTGCAATCGTGTTGATATATTAATACGTGTAAATGGAATAATAATGTTACATTACAGCAGCTCTATGGATATGCTCACGGTGAAACTTCCCTTAATCAAACACCTACTGTTTGAATACCCTACTCAGATATTCTGTTATCCGAATAAAGTATCATTTAATAATAGTTCTTTATTTTACAAAAAATTGTAAACTTTCATAATAAAGAGGGCATAGAGAAAATTAAGTTATTAATCTTTTCTACAGCTATTTAAAGAGTAATTGCTCTTTTGTCTGAACACTTTTATCACCTTATTGGTTCATATATGAAAAACTTCACTATAATATGTAATATTTAAATAATATATAATAATAAAAATTAAGATGGACGAAACTTCTACAGAGATTACAATATGGCCAGCAGTATTCTCTGAAAAGTTATTATCGTATACTGATATCGTATCGTCCAATGGTACCGTTAAGTCGATAATATTATACCACAGTTATGCCCAAACATCGTAATCAACTTTTACGACATTACACGTATAAATACATCGCTGTCAGTAAACGAACATACTTATCGATAAATCTCCCTATCAGCGAAAACACATCGGTGCACTCGTATTACCCTACCAAATCGCCCCTAATTACCCACAATTAGAGATCCCATCGAGCTCGTAATAATTCCAGATCCGTATCGGTAGCAGATGTTTTTCGAAAGGCGAGCAAGTTGCGAGCTGGACGAGGGAATCGTGACGCGAAAAATAATTTCACAGACCTGCCATAACCGGCCAATGCGAACCACACTTTGTTGCCGTTCAACTTCGATCCCATAAAGCAGCCGTACTCAACCTAAGGCCCAACACACTTGTACTCATTTCTTAAGTTCATCTCAGAACCATAAATCACACTTTTTTTTTATTTATTCTGTGTTTATGATTCTAATTGTTTTATTACAATTATTTTCATTTCTGTATCGGTGTTACTTCAGATCGTGCAGATTTCGATACACTTATCGACGATCATTGGTGTTTATGGGGTTAGTTTTCCGTTGTATAATAATTTCTCAAATGAACACCCGAATGATAACGTTTCGATTATTGGTCAACAAAAGCGAGAAATTTGTGTTTCGCATTTCGAACGAGGAGGAAGAGATCGATGAAATTTTGAGAGGAGAAAATTCGTTAATAATTTTTAAAAGACATTTATTAAAATTTTCAATTTTAGTTTATTCAATATTTACTATATTAAATTTATTAGGTCACAATAAATTTAATTAACCACACAAAATTGCTATTGAACAACCATTGTTCGCGGGAACTGTCAGGAACATGCGTTCCGAGGTTCAAAAGAAGAGAAATCGACGAAACTTTGAAAGGAGAAAATTCGTTAATAATTTTTAAAAGATGTTTATTCAGATTTTCATTTTTAGTTTATTCAATATTTGCTATATTAAATTTATTAGGTTACAATAAATTTAATTAACCGCGTAAAACTGCTATTGAACAATTAATGTTCGCGGGAATTGTTGCGAAGAAGTATGTATGTACAGTGACGAAAGCCAATCGAACAGCCATCTTACAATACCCATTTAGATATCGAGTTGTATCTTTTACATTATTATGTTATGAGGTATAGCAAACATACATGTGTACGTGGCACAAGGACAAAGAAGGTTGAGTACAGTTGCCGACAGAGGATCGAACCTGCGAATCTCCCCGATCGGTCGACGCTCTCGCGTTTTCGATTGCCGATTGATTTAATCGCGATTCAGCTCGCCGATAAATGCGTATGCAGCGCGTTGAATTCATGGAATACACGTCGACCGGAAACGCGGCAGCTACCGGCTCACGCATCCATCCGGTATCACTGGCCGATGGTTCGCGATCAGATCGGATCGGTTCGTTTCACTAGCGAAATCGCGATCGCGGCCCGTGTAAATTATGAACGAGCCCGCGCGTTCGATGTCGGCGCGCTACACCCATTTAATCGTGCTTTTCAATTTGGAAACAAACCGGGTGTCCATTAAGCTAAGGCGCGCCGCGATTCGTTTCGACTGTTATTTAATTCGCTCGGCCGATTTTAATTCGAATTTACGAGCCACTTTCGCGTCGCGCCTCGCCACGTTGCTGTGGCGACGGCCAGCAGCGTTAATTAATGCCGGCACATCCGGTTATTAATGCGGATCGTGATTGGTGTTTACACGGATCGCGTTAACGACTGTTTAAACGGCGGGCGTGTGTCACCGCGACTCGCGATACGTGGCTCGTTTTTTTTATGGGACAATCGGTTAGTTCCGCTTGTTGAAACTAATGAACCGACAGTCGGTATACGATACGCGACAAAATGTTAGCACAACGTATGATTTTTAGTGTTTCTTGAATCGAACGTAATGTACACAAGTTTGTGCATGCAGTTTTGTGTGCAGTATCTCTTTCTTAACCCTTTATTTGGTAATGTTAACCTCAAGCAACATGCGTTTCTAGCAGCTTGCATGTGAAAGAACAACATGCCCTAATTATTTATGCCCATTGCATAAATTATGCTAATAAAGCTTTTTCAGCTCTTCACTCTCTTAGAAAGGGCATATATACTTAATTTGGATAACTCCCGAATTTGTTTATTTGAAATTTCAATGCTTGTCAGATAAAGGGTTAATAATACAGACAAAGATTAACCACGGGTTGTATTTTTTACGGAAAATTTAACCTTTTTGTGAAAAGTGGACGCGACAAAATAGCACGGATAGGAAAAAAGAGATCAACGAGATCAGAACAACTACCCTACGATTCAAATCTCCGGGTACAGTTGCTCGAAATTAACCCTTTGCACTCAAGAGGTGACCGTCAGTCGTTATATACGTCGATACTAACTTCAACAATTTTCAAATTCGAAATATTTACTATGATTCACGTATATTAAACATCATTTGGTTTAGTTAAGTCGTATATTAAAATTTACATACATGACTGTTTAACGCCCGGGTCTGAACTAAAGTCTGAAAATTTGCGAAACTATCATATGCTAGGATTACGATGTCCCATGAGAGAGGGGACAGCCGAGTGCAAAGGGTTAAGCTAATAGAAACGAAAGAAGCAATAAACATCTTTTCAATCGTATAATTGTAGAAAGTTTCAAAACATCCCTGGTTGCATAACAAACTACCGCGAGTTGCCTCGATAAATGACCGCTCGTTGCAATCCCGTCAGCCTGAGGAGCCGGGAAGGGAATCGTCCCGGTGGGATCGACTTCCGTTGGATATTGGACGTCGCAGAAGGATCGATCGTCGCGACGAAGAAACACCGTGACGATTTTTCATCGTGCACACGCGAAACCGGCGTTTCTTTCGCGAGCCCTCTGTCGTAACGCCGGTATTCAGCCGTTCGACGTATATCTTCGTCCCGCGTAAAATGTTGGAGCGACAGCGGATATATTTTACCTGTCGTTCGTCCGCGTCGACCTGTCAGTGCTTCTCATTCGATCGACCGCTCCGAAACAAGCGCGGATAATTTTAATTGATCGCCACCATTAATCCTTGCGAGTCGCCGTGTTACGAGTTCCATGTATGTTTCTTTCTTTTAATTCAATCACGGTCTCGTTTGTTTAAACAAATTTTTCAATCCGGAGGGCAACGACCTCTTCATGCGATCGTTAAGAATTTTTACCTTTTCCGACGATGTTGAACATGTATTTTCTCTAGATTTAGGTTTGAGCTGATAAATTTAATTTTTATTCTTCTTTGAAATAGCTCAGACAAATACTTCGAATATTTTGAATTATTTTTATGTAAACAGATGAACTTTTGAAAAAATTAAGAAAGTTTCAAGTTAGATTAAAATAGCTTTGATTTAGGTTATTAAACTTTTTGACGATTCGAGTGTTTTAAATTAAGCTTAGATACATGTGTTTTGTGCAGGGTGACCAGAAGAAGAAAAAATATTTTGTATGAAATTTTCGAACGAACGCTTTGTCGCGGAGCAATAAACAAAAATTTTATCGTATATAGAAAATTTAAAAATACCAGATAATTGCTTTATTATTATATAATTAATTTATTATATGTTTAATTTATATATAAATTAATGTATATATTAATTTGGCGAGAAAAACACGGAATGTCCTACACAATTTTTTTTTTTTTTTTCGGAAAAAATCGAGTACAGAATTGTGAATTCGAATTCGAATTTGTAAGTTTGTAGCATAAGTAAGTAGGTATCGAGGAGAGAAACGTAAAATCCAACTGAATATTATATTAAGATCTCTTCCGACGTCGTTAGTCGCATACCGTGCACAACCTGAAACGATAATTTATTAACGTCGTTATTTTTAATATGGAAAGTGTGAAACCTAACCACGAAACGGGATATCGTGGTGGAGGTGTAGGGTTTCAAAGTGGAGGCCTGTCTGTGTTAACTTCCTTTGCTCCCCGATGTATGTACATATATTTTTAACGCTTCGTCACTTAAAACCGGTGCAGGATGGCTCTCTCCGTGCTCGCGGGTGTTGCAAGTAATTTGAATTGATTTACGAAGATGCGAACCTTCCCCGAGTGTGTGATACACCTTCGCGATAAAAATCTCCACGTCCTGGAATTGTTCTTTTTTCCTTTCGGTGTTCCTAGAATCCCGTCCACCTTATCCCGGTTTATTTAAATTACTACCGCGAAACAAGGTTCGCTCGGTAGGATTTATAATACGCGATTGCAAAGCGAGAAGGGACGTTAAAATTTATACTAATAAATCAACAGTATGAATTTGAATGTATGCAGATAGTAAATTTGGAACGTTAACGTTTATACTATCAATTTATGATATAAATTTGAATCGATCGGTAACGTCTGTAACCTATCAAACTGTTATATGTGCCGTCGTCTTCGGATAATTTTTAACTTTTTTCGTTCGCCTCAGTTATGTGTAATACATTGTTTTACGGGTAAAATCGGTAAGAAAATATTGAATCGAAACCCAACGATGTACTTTTATGTACTTCTTATAGTAATGTGACCAGTGGCGTAAACAAATACCATAGCTCAGTGTCATCAACCGAAGACCTTCGTTGTGCTGAACACGTTACTCTTTGTGTTCTCCTTGGTTTGTTATTCTTCTGTTACAACAGGTCCGGTTAATATTATTATACTTACCTTCGTTGCAATTTTTATCTAATTGAAATACAATTACCATCCAATAAAGCACACTAATTTACTAAAAACTCGAAGCAGAATATTTATCAGAAAAATAATCAAGCAGCAAGCTCTTTTGGTCCATTGAACTTACTAACAAAATTGAACCCGACCATCCCGTCAGTTTCATAAATAACACTCGTTCGTGGACTCGACTAAGTCCTTAGGATTATTTAATGTAATCCTAATATTAAAATCTTGAACAGCAAATCCGAAAGAACCCTTTCAGAATTAACCCTTTCTGATCCTCGAATTCTTCGCACGCTGACAAAAAGAAAAAGAGATTGGTGGAGTCAGCGGTCGCAAGTGATAAGCCAGAATTACCCCGGAGCTCGCGACATCGCTCCCAGAAGAATTGTCGCGGCTAAGCACCGCGAGCATTCCGTATTCGAAAAGCGCGCCAACGATTCGCCCGCCCCGAACCTAACCCCCTGGCGTCGCAAAGAGGGATCGCGACGTCGCGTCCCCAGGAAACAGCCTTCGAATTCTTATCGCGACTCGCATTTTTACGACTCTCCGCGCGTCGACCGCTCCACGAGAGACGACTCCTTAGGAGAAATATCACCGCTCGTATATTTTTCGAGAGGTCGTCGAGGTCTCCGCGGGTCGGACGCTTCGAGCCAAGACGACTGCGAGCAAAAATCAAAGAATCGCGAAATGACAGAATGTGAGCGAGAGTGAGTGTGTGAGCTAGTGAGTGAGTAGGGGGAGGGTGAAGGAGATAAAAATAAGGGGGGGAGAAAGGGGGTGTCGAGCGAAGAGAAAGAGAAAGGAGTGAAAACAAGCGGGAGAAAGGGGGGCGGGATGGACAGGAAGAAAGACGAGGCGGCTAAGCGCGAAATAAAACGAGTCGAGGTCTGTCGCCGGATACGCGACAGCTTCCCCACGGCCACGAATATTTTTCCTATCGAGGGAGAAGGGCGACCGCGCGACGGACCTCCCGCGGCAACGGGATAATTTATGCAAAAGAGGGGAGAGGAAGCGGGACGGGGCGCGAATAGAATTTATTCGCTGGAATCTATTTTTCTGCGACGGCTTCCCCGAAATCTGTGGGTCACTCGTGTTTCACGATCGTCCTCTATCCTCTCTTCTTTGGTTCTTGGTCTTCTCTTCCTGTGCGCTTCAGGCAGATGACATTTAATCGTGAGAAAGACACGGGATAGGCAAACGTTTAAGCGATCTATTAACCCTTTGCACTCGAGAGGTGACCGTCAGTCGTTTAATGATACTAACTTCAAAAATTTTCAAATTCGAAATACTTACCATGACTCACGTATATTAAACTTCATTTAGTTTAGTTAAGTCGTATATTAAAATTTACATATATGACTGTTTAACGTCCGGGTGTGAATTAAAATCTAAAAATTTGCGAAACTATCATATGCTAGGATTACGATGTCCCATGAGAGGGGACAGTCGAGTTCAAAGGGTTAAGAAGTAGGTATACATCAATATACTATTTGAGATTGCGAAACAGAGAAGGAAATGGATTTGGGTATGTTCGTATCGTTCCATCGATAAAATCCATCGATTCAAAGTAATCTCCTCTAGAATGGGTTGACGCATCGCCTGAATTATCATTTTAAAAATATTTTATTCGCTTCGCCCGATCAGCCTCGGTTTCGTGCCGCTCACTCGTCGCGGTTTCCTTTGGCGATCCTCGTTCCTCAGCACGTCGATCCATCATGCAACGACGCGCGACGGGACGCCGATTTGAAATTCCGCCCGAAGGTTTCGGTTTGCGGTTGCCAAGGAATGGCGAATAGAGAGAGGAGAAGAGAGGAGAGGAGAGGATTGGCTGCTGTGTCCGGAGAAAACGAATCGAACGCGCGCGTGTTTCGTCTATAATTAACGCCGCTGCCCCCGATCGAGCTTCTCAGAAGGAATTAATTTCGCCGTTTATGGGGCCCCGTGTATTCCTGCCCGCCTCCCGTTGTTTATTATTCGCGATGAATTATACGACTCTCCCGACGACACGGGTTTCTTGTCCATTATATCGGTCTTTTATAACCGAAATTTTGTTTGCTCTCCGGAGAAGGAAGTTGTAATTGGTTGGAATTAATTTCTGACTTTTTTAACGTTAAACCTACCGACGGGTTTAGGGTCTACTTATTTGTGACGAAAAAGTCGAACTGAGAATTATATTTAAAAAGTACAAAATACCAATGGAAACAATCCGTAATGATTACAGTAAAGATCACAGTAAACGTTTTAAGGTGTATCATCCAACTTCGTTCTAATCAGATCTGTTTATAAGAGTAGATTATGTATACCGTTTTATAATACTACGTGAAACAAAAAAAAATCAGTAAAATAGCGAATAGATTTTAATTTCGAAAACGGATGAATTTCAATTATTTTAATTTTCAGTTACTTGCTAATTAAAAAAATACAAACGCATTGATAGACCACTGAAAATAATTAGAACAGCATCTACTTATAACCGGTTTCCTCGTCAACGTGAATTTTTATAATTTATGAATAGTTTTCTATAAACACAAAACTTTGTCTTGCAAACGCACAATTTCCATACAAATAATAACGTTACGCTTATTTGCAATTTCGATTCTCTAATTATTTCGAGCGCGTCTCAAAAATACAGAATCCACGTGTATGCATTCAAGAAAACAGATTTTTTGAACGAAGCACGATTCCCAGGGGATGATTTTTTCGGATGCACAGCACAGAAACAGCGGAAGGGCTTTTATTTTCGGGAAATCCGAACGGAATGGCGTTCAGCAGTTTGTCGCCTGTTCGCCGTGGAAAAATGGCTTATTTTCTGGCCAGGCTCGCAACAGGTGTCCATAGTTTTGCTCGTTTTGCCGAATATTGTTCGAAATAGAAAGAGTTCGCGGCGTTCCAGCCGTCGCGGGCGTTTAGATAGCTCCGCGCCTGCTGCTTATTAACCGAGTGAATTAATGACGGCTGGAACAGAGATTGTGCCCGGCGGTACAAAAGGTAACACGGAGGACCTTTTGTCTTTCCTGCTTCTAGCTCGTTTCCAGCTGCCGGTCTCGCTTTCTGAAGCTGTTCTTGCGTTTAGAATGTCGACGAGCGGGACGGGTCTCGGGGTATGAAATTTCCGTGTTGGAGCGCAAGAAATGTTCTAGTGCTCGCTACATCGGGGCTCGTGATATTAAGTGTACTTTTATGCGCGTTGTTTATTCTTTCTCTTGCAGTTTTTCTCACTTTTACGTTTGTCTGAATTGGTTACTTACGGTGAGAATAGAAGAATCTTGTAGAAAGGACAGTAAAGGGACTGTGAGTAGTTTTTAATAAGCAATCTTCACTTTCATTAATTGAAACAAAATTTATAGATTCTGTATTTTAGATTAATCGATATTTTATATTTTATCAATTTATATATATATTTAGACATATTCTTTATTTATAAACAGTACAATATTATACATAGCTAATTTATGTATATTTGCTTCAACCTGAAAGAAAAAGAATTGCCATTTTTGATGAAAGGGTTGATACAACATTACAAAACAGAAAAGCTAAAATGAGTCATTAAATAACTATCATCATTAATTAACTGTTGATCTTGAGAAAAATGGAATTGCCATTTTTGATGAAGGGTTTGAAATACACAGTACAAAACAGAGAAACCGAAATAAATTATCCAGCAATTATCATTAATTAATGGCTGAACTTAAAAAGAAAAGAATTTCAATTTTTGATAAAGGGGTTGAAACAGATATTACAAAATAGAAAAACTAAAATGAGCCGTTCAGTAAAATTATCACTAATTAATGGTTGAAATTGAAAAAAAAAAGGATTGCCATTTTTCACGAAGGGTTTAAAGCACATTATTGCAAAGCAGAAAAGCTGAATTCAGCAATTATTATCATTAATTAATGGTTGAACTTGAAAAAAAGAGAGTAATTGCTATTTTTGGTGAAGGGGTTGAAACACGTATCGCAACGTAAAATAACTGAAACGGGTCTTGCAGCAATTATTATTATTAATCAATGATTATTGCAACTACGAAAAATAGAACACGGATTCATAGCGTGCAGAGTCTCGTTGCACGAGGGAAGCGGCATTCAATTTCCTTGATTCGCTACTTACCGCCACCGGACGCATTCCGGTGTCTGAGGCTCGCTAAATACAGCAGGCGGAATAATAACGCGTCGAAACTCCATTACGATTTCAAAGGGAGCTCCGGGCAGACAGCGGCGCGCGCGAAAGGATTAACAAGTTTGTTTCAGCGCGCAGACATTCAGCGTGCCCGATAGATAGCCTCTCGCCCGTCCTCGGGTTCTCTTGCACGGTGCTCAATTATTAACATTCCGCTTCGAACTCGCTCGTTGCCGCGCGTTCAACCTATCCCGGGGCGCAGCTCGCGTTTAGTATACCCAGGCAGAGGCAACAATGCCCGGTTAGTTATCGCAGTGTTTCCCGGTTAACTGTCACGTCGGTATTTCCGCGGAGATATACCGTACTTTATGTTGTAAAACGAATTTGGGCATTATTATGCACAGTTGAACCCTCGACAATAGCGAATTGTTACATATACAACAAATGTTTTCTGTGTGCATAACGTATGTGTATATCTAACATTGGCATTGATTGAATAAAAAATTAAAATGCAATTTGTAACGTAACAAATTGATAAAAATAATGTGTGCGATAAAAATTAAGTTTGAATAGCGTGAAATTTGGGCGATCAGATGAAGTTGACATACAACGGCAGTGTAAGTCTAATGTACATAAATTGGAACTGATATAGCTGTAGTTTGACTAATTTTTTGAACTACACGAGAGTCCAGTTGTAGTTTAGACGAAAACCAGCAAGTTGTTATTTAGGGGTTGAAACGAGTAGTGAAATAAGATGTTTAAAAGAAAGTTCCTCCACTTTAACTGTAAACGAAAGAATTGTACACACTACTTTCCACGATTCATATTCTTTATTGCTTTGAAGGAAGGTTACAAATCACATTTAGAGTTAACTGAGTTAACCGGGTACTGTTGTGTTTATTTTTCGAAACTTTGTGCCCGCTCAGGTCACAGTGGGACAAACGAACAAAGTGAAAGAGGGACTGAAGACTTCTGAGACGAGACGAGACACGAGCAAACAACGATCTCGTTCGCCAGCGTGTCCCTGTTACCCCTACGCCCTTCTCGCTTGAATTCATGATTAATGCCTGCGACGCGCGATTTGATATAAAACCTGACACCGAGCGCCGTCAGTTTTGCCAACTAACGAGCGCGTCGCGCGTACCTTATCCATACCTCGCCATAAATCTCCGCGATCGCTTTGATTTATGCATCTTTCGGACCCGTGGCCGTTTCTTCTTTCAGCCTCTTTCTCGTCTCCTATCTCTCGCTCAACCGGTATAAAGACGCCTTTCCAACGATCTTTTCGCGTAGATTACGACTCTGCTCGTACGCGTCGCCGTTACCTTTGACCCGTTCGTCACTTGTGACGAAATTAAAAATATTTCTTGACGATCGTTAGTTGGAGAGGATCGAGGTTCCTCTCGCTCGTTTGGGATTCGAAAGTGAGGGATGACGGGACTCAAACTTATACGATATGTCGATTAAGTTTGCAGAGTTTTGCTTTGACGACCGAAGGGGTGAGAATTGTAGAGTTAGTAAGTCTATGTTTGAGGACTGGTGCGACAGTTAAGTTTGAGAGTTTCGATTTTGGGATTTGAAGTATTGAGAATCGTAACGTTAGAAGTCCTAAGTTTGACCTGCAAGTTTGAGAACTGTAAGCCGGGGGATTCTACGTTTAAAGGTTTCAGTTTTGAGGATTATCAAATTTAGAATTCTAAATTTGAGGGTTTCAAGAGTGACAAGTATAAAATTTGGATTTCTAAATTTAAGGGTTTCGAGTTTGAGAAGTATAAATTTTGGAATTCTAAATTTGAGAGTTTCAAGTTTGAGAACTATAAGAATGGAAATTCTACATTCGAGAGTTTCAGCTTAGAAAGTTACAAAATTTAGAATTCCAAGTTTGAAAGTTTCAAGTTTGAGAACTATAAGAATGGACATTCTACATTCGAGAGTTTCAGCTTTGAGAGCTATAAAATTTGGAATCCTAAATTTGAGAACTGTAGAAATGGGAATTCTAAATTTGAGAGCTGCAAGAATGGGAATCCTACGTTTGAGAATTTCTACTCCAAATTTGAACCCTCAGAATCTTAAATCCTAAGTCCTGTAACATTGAAAATCCTAAATCAAAAAATTCCAAGTTTGAGCGCCTCAAATTTCGCAGTCGCAAATTGAGTAACCTTAAACTTGCTAGTTTAACACCGGTATTAATCAGTGCGCCAGTGAGTTAGCCCCGTCGTTGTGCCCGACTGAAATGCCTGTGCAGTCTTTCCGCGCGGTCTCCTAGCGCGTCCTCGCACACTCGAGAGAGGAGTGCTCGTTCGCCGTGAGTTATGATCACCTGGCGTCGACAAATTGGCCGCTTCTCGAGCGCCGATCGAGACCGCCGCTTCTCACTCCTCCGCGAGCGTTCGCCGAGAGAAAACGCGGTGTTTCCTGTGACGAATCGACCGGCTCTCCGTGTCTCGGCGTGATTTCTCATTTTACCTATCCAATGCCGCCGCGTTCTCGATTTCGAAACACCTCTCGCGAACGATCTCGACGGTGTTCCCGCGCGAAACGGAATTCAGCTTCAATTATGGTTTGTTAATCCGTGTGACGGTGTTTTGACAAGCTGGAGAAAAGGAACTTTCTTTGGCTGCACCGTTGGCGTGCAACGCGATGTGAGTTGTCGTGTGGTAAACGTTTCGTCAGGATCTCCGCCGAGGAAGGTTGATTTCAGTAAGTCGTTGCTAATTGCAAGTAGGATATAGGACAATATTATTTAAGTAGCTTTGATTGCTTCAATTTTTAATTACTTTTAAACGTAAGACTTTGTACATGGGGCGATTTATTTGATAAGGGAAAGATTTTAGGATTTAACCCCTTGTACCTCGAAAGACGGCACTCCAGTTTGAAAGCTTTTCAAGTATCGCAGAGTATTGGAATTAAACAGTATTAAAACCTGCTAACACTAAAATTTCTTTAATTTAGACCAATAATACGGAAATTTTTAAGTATCCCTATTTGTATTCGAAAATTCGCCGAAAGTAGCCTTTCAAGCGTAAAGAGTTGTCGCCAACAAATGTCACGTTACAAGATTGTATTAATATTTGGTTGAAAAACCAAAAAAAAGAAATTATTATTGCATTAATTATGCATCTAGTGCTTCTTACAGAGATTCGCAGATTTATAATTTAATTGTTTGTCGTAACATTTTCTCCCACAGGCTTTTCTCGTCTGGTATAAAGATCCTCTCACACTATTCACATTCGTGTGTGTTTCCTTTCTGTTCCTGTTCCACGAGATTTTGTGCTCGTTCCCGCTTAATCAGTTCATGCGACAATTTCTGGGTTACCCTAATGCAACGAGTTAACAAGCTAATACAAATTACCGATGCCCTGTGTTCGATACCACCGTAATAACAGCGTAGGTGTATTAATTAGGAATCGAATACCGATGAGGCACTGCTAATGATAATATTATGCTAACCACCAGATCCCGCCGACGCGTTTGATACGCGGGGCTAAAAATACCCATCAATCGCCTCGTTATCCCGACGATAATAGTTGGCGTTCGAACGTTTCCACGATTTCCATACAAAATTACAGGTGTGGTTCTCGTTAGCGTGATCTGTATTGTGTTCCGCTGGGAATTATGTACCGCGTGCATACCTAAAGTCACCGGTAGAATTAACGACGTGCGCGCGCGTGCAACGTTTCGCACAATTCTAACGAAAAATTCTCGAAAAAAAGGGAGATATGGAAGTCTTTCGACGTTTAACCCTTTCAGTGCACGGTCCTTATGCAAATCAGCCACAGGGCCTATGCGTTGTGGTGGGCTTACGTGCTGAGGGACATTAGAATTAAATATATTTTATAACTAAAAATTTTGCTGCACAACATTCTACTCCATATTCTTTAAGTTTCAGAAGAATAAAATTAGGTAAAATTTTCCTTTACAGGGGTAAAGCTTCTAAAATTTATTATGATTTTCTACAGAAGATGCAAATAGAGATTTGTTTTTTATGCATTAGGTATTTCTTCGTGTAATTTTCAATTTAATTTCTTCCATGCAAATAAGTACACTTTAATCGTCGGTAGTTCTACTGTTAAATCGGCACGTGGCATTCTTCGCATCTACTCTGTAAAATGATTGACACTAAAAGGGTTAACAAAAAGTTGCGTACTCGGTGGTTATGCGTGTTCACTTCCTTTCGATTCGATGTTTTTCATCGGTTCTGAAATCTTAATTTCGTACGTGACCAAGGACGCCCGCATTTATCAGACGGTTATAAAGCGTGTGATTCACTTTCTCGAGAAAGGAACTGTCGACAGGCCTGGGACAGCTTAATTGGTTAAAGCAGTCAGGAACGGGTGAAAGAAGAATTCGAGCTCTTGTATCCCTGCTCGGAAAACCAATTGGTCCACTGTTGGATCCTCTTCTTTTTTACGTAACTGTGTTACTACCGGCCACGTTTGTTTTCGTACGTGATCTATCAACGGCTTTCAAAAATATTGTGGGTGCGCTGGAATTTTATTAAAATCTCTCTTTTTTCTTTTTTTGTATACCCCTCGTTTGACCCACCTCTGCGAATTGAAATATATTGTATGAAAAAAGAATTAACGATGCAATTGCATAATAAAAAGAATAGGCATACATATTTATTCAATACTGCAAACAGTTGTAATTCACCATTATTCAAACCAGCAAAGCTATCAAATCCCTCGACAAAGCAATTGTTTTCAAGAAATTAAACGTAAATTAAAGCAACCCCTCTCCAAAAATAAAAAGATTGAATGAAGCAATTACACAATAAAAACAATATATAAATTTATTCAGTCTTGCCAAAAGTTATAATTTGCCATTATTCAAATCAGTAAACTACCAAATCCCTCAACAAAGAAATTCTCCCCAAGAAATTGAACTTAAATTCAAGTAACACTCGTTCAGAAACAAAAATAATTAATGAAGCAGTCACATAATAAAAGTAATATATAAATATAGTTATTCAGTCCCGCGGAAATTTATAATTTACCATTATTCAAACCGGCAAAGCTACCAAATCCCTCGACAAAGCAATTCTCCTCGAGAAATTAAACTGAAATTAAAGGAACCCCTCTCGAAAAAGGAAGAGAAGAAAATCCATCCGTAGTCACAACACGTCCGAAGAAAAATTCCCCGAGAGGTACCCTCGTCTCGCCCACATCCGTGGAAAGAAACGGGCGGGCGAAGCGCAGGATTTGCATGCGAGAGGAATAAATCATAAGCCAAACAACACACCGCCAGCGGAGCTGCGTACTCCTGGCAAGGGCGAGGCCTTTAAAACTGATTCATTACCCCGACGCGATACACCCCTCCCTTCTCCCCCTTCGTCTCTTCACGCTGAAACGTCCAAAGTATTCCGCAAAAATGTTCCTTAATGGGAAATTATAGCACGAATGGGCGAGGGAAAGCATCGTCTTCATCGTGAAGCCCACATTCCCCTAGATGCTTACGGGGGTGGCGGTGGTGGTCACGTAGAAGGAAGCAGAGCCACGAATCACTCGTTGATGCAGCATTTTATTCGCAATTTTTTTTTTTTTTTGCTCCGTTAATTCATATTTCAGAATTTTATTATTTTTCTTAACTGCGAGCCTCCAATGATGTAAATATGTAGATGTTGCGTTAGGATAATCAGTATCGTGAAGTTAATCATAGAATATGACGATTCTGTGGTGCGATTGGGAACCGTTTTCGTCACAGGTACCATTAATCTGTTAGGGGCCATTGTTGCATCAATGCAATATTTTATTTGCAATTTGTGTTCAGTCAACTTAATCCCACAAACTAGTTTAATAATATTTTGCATGTCCACAATGTTAAAAACCAAAACTTCAGAAGGTAAATTGACCGAAAAAATATAATAAATAAAATTTTAGATTAACCCGATACATTACTGTTTAATGTGTTAACACTTGCATAACATAAACGTAAAGAAGAAACCATTATTTTATTATTTTTTTTTTTTTTTGTCAAAAATTATAAACATCCTTTTAAAATTATAAAAATCTTCTATATATTATGTCTATAAATTATCAAAGACTCAATGATACTATCTGCCGATTAAAAATCCCTTCTTTTCCTCTCAACGTGGAATTTAAAAAAAAAAAGAAGAAGAACGAGATTGTAAAGCGGCAGAATGAGAGAACGTTCGAAGGTTGTACCAGAGTAAATGAGATAATCATCGAAGCTCGTTCTCGCGATGATGAAGCGGTATCGCGCTCGAAATCGCGATAATTCCCCTGGTCGTGGGGCCAGGCCGGCGGACGCGTCAATAAGCGCTGCACGTTGTTGTCCGGCGATTAACGATCGATCGGTCGAATCGCGCGTGACCGTGTTCCGGTATAAGGTGAGCGCGAGGTGTGGGATTCGTTTGGCCGGATGAATTACGATGGCCGTGGCCACGTGGCGATTAATAATCGAAAAGGCGTACACGTTTTCTGTCTCTGCCTCGTATTACGATGAACGACCGATGTATTGTTTGCGAGAGATAGCCACGCGTGTGCGCCCGTGCGTTACACGCACGCGTGTGCGTGGTGTTTAAGATGTCGGGCGCGCTGTGGGAGGCGGCGGGTGATCGCTGGAAGTGAGCTTAATTGAATCGCTGGTAATTCTTTCAGAGTGTTTGATGACTCCCCCAATTTGACAGCGTTTAAAGTTGAGCAGAAATTAAATTTACGACACGTTGTGGCGGCTTGTTATGTCAGCTTCTAGCGTTCAATTTGTTTTTTTTGAGCGGGGTTACGTTGACGAGAACGCGATAATGGGGAAGGTAATCTTCTGTGATCCAAATTCTCGGAGTACTTCCAAGTAGAATAAGTATCAAGTGTAGTATATAACGTGCGGTAACGTAATTAATATTATTTTAATATTTATAGCATAATTTATGGTGGTATTATTAAGATTATGTTGTTTAACACTAGGTTTACGGGATCCGTCAATTTGACGGGCAGGAGTTGCAAAGACAATTACTATTATTCTTAGCAATATTTGTTTTGACTTTTATTGATAGAGTGATCTAATTAATTTCTCTTTAAAATTCTGTGTGATGTATACTTATTTCATAATTATATGTGTATTACAAAAAATCCGTAAATCTAGTGTTAATACTTATGGAGGTTACGAAAATTCTAGTAGATTTATTCTTTGCCCTTCGACGATGAGTATTGCAAAATAGAAATTTGATAGAAAGGCGTACGAAAATTTTGGTGTTGATAAAATATGTATTAAATTAGGAACTGAAATATCGGATCGATCATGAAATTCAAGTTACAAGGGGCGTCGCCATCGATCAGACGTCGTTCCGCCATCGAAAAGGGAGTGTAACGTTGTCGGCACGGAAGAAAAATTGTGGCTCCATTAACCCACCACGCGTCGATTAATCAAAGGGCCTCGGTACAATATCGTCCAAAAATTCACAAGCGTTTTATCAAACTCATACCGAATCCCTCACTAATTTTCTAATGAACTTTAAATTAACACGGATTTCCTATAGATACCATCAAATTTATACTATAGAACCTTCCTAGGGTATTTCAAATCTTTCTTTCCAAAATCTCGCAATTCTTAAAAGACAGTTTTATTACTTAAAAGTTTAGGGTCACTTCCTGCTTTGTACCAGTGTCGAACCCTGAACTAATTTTCTTTATGATTCTTGATGACATTGATATTCACAGAATTCACGTTGAAGAGTTTTCTCGAGCAGCATAATTTAAAATTCCACCCCTTACTCCTAAATAGCTGCGTTCCTTAGAATCCACTGCCCTGGCAAATTTTTAGTCGGCACTGTACGCACACGCACAAACTACACGCGGACTTCTGTGTAAAGCCAAGGGTGTTGTTCACGAGGGCGGGTGGAGGGTGTTCTGCTCGCATGAGTCACGTGTTTCCAAATATCGGGCAGCGCCGCCCTGGCAGAGGGTGAAACCGAGACTGCAACGGTTCCCAGTCGCCACGTATGCGACCGATTAACCCTTTGACTGCTAAATACTCCCGGTCGAAATGCTCCGCGTGGACGGCACTCTATTAGCAATTGTGTTGTTCTAATTGGGAGATTGAAAAAATGAGTAATTATATTTAAAAAAATACTTTATTATTTTTTTTTGATACTTAAAAAATAAAGTATGCGTCCATAATCCAGGCGAGTAACTTTCGCCAGAGACGCATATACGCGTCCATAATTCATACATAGCAAGTATCGTATTTGTTTATTTCTCCCTTGTATCTTTTTTCCTACCCATCTTTAACACTTGCGAGGACATTATTGAATATCCGCGATTTCTATTTAAATTTAACACTTGTATTCGATAAACGACACGGAGTGTCAGAACAAAGTAGTTTCTTCCGAACCCGTATACCAATACATATAATCTCGCCCGTTCTCTTGGACGTCGAACCGGAAGTGATGTCGAAGCAGGAAACGTGTCCCGTCTCGGCTAGACAGCCGCAATTTTGAACCTCTTCCTCCGTGTTCCTCCTCTTCAATCCTTCCGTTCCTGAACAGGTTTACCGGATCTCACAGGACACACGTCCGTTTTTCCCCGATCCTTTCCTCTGCACTCGTCAATCTCCGTTCCGGGGCACGAGGAACACACACGTAGCCGAGGGGGGAGGAGGAAAGGAGAGGACGGGGAGATGCAACAGCGTCGGGGTTAGGTCTTATAAATAGCGACGGGAGCGCGTGCCTTGGGGGTGCTAGCAGTTAACAAACGGTAAAACTAACACCGCCTCCTACAATAACATTTCGCTCCGGTCACGTGTTTTCCGCGGCACGACTATTATAAGATCCGGGACGACTGTCGCTGTCCCGTGCGCGCAGCTTCGCCTTGCTCTGGTGCACGTTGCGACGCGGTGGAACGGGCGCCGCGAGAAAACGTGCCTCCGGCTAACTAGCAAGAAATTATCGGTTTTCGTCGAGAACGCAGTCGCTTACGGGAGATTAATGAAAGGTCTTTACGTAATTAGAGAATTGTACTCTCACGTTTCGAGCAACGAAAGCTGTCCCCCTCCTCTTGTTTCTACCCCTTAATTTTCCTTCTATACACTCTCGTGTATATTGGTCTCGTTTCCACACTGTTTCTTCTCTTCTCCTCGGCGAGATGTTATAAAATGGACAAAGCGTGTGCCAATCGAGGGGAGTTCCATTTCTTTCACATGTGTGTAGGTGGTAGACACCCTATTCCTTGGGATTTAATCTCGTTGGACGTTGATTTATGCGGCAGCCACCTGAACCCCGGCGCCCTACCCTTCGAGGTTTGTTAGAGCCGCAGACGATCGTAGAGATCTTTCGGCAACCTTCGAACAAACGAATCGGGATTCGGTCGGTGGGTGGTTATGCAAATACTCGAGGTAGTAGGCCGACCGATCGGAACGACTCGCGTTATATAACGTTATGCTAGTTGGATCAACCGATGTTCTCTTTTTTTCGGCGAGAACCATCTCGTTTGGCTTAATTAGGGCCCATCTTAAGGGGCCTCTGGGATTGTACAGGTTTTCATTCGACTTTGTTCGAACCAAAACGGTTACGTTAAGAGAAAGAGTAACTGCTGATGTGAAATTTTGGTTTCTCCCTGATTTGCTTATTTTCACTTGCTTGTCCGTGTTTCGTGTAGATCGAAAAGGGTAACGGTGAGTTTGTCTCTTTTGGGGTATAATTAGAAGCTCGTCAACGTGATCTAATTACGAGTAGGAATGAAGTACTAGGAATTGTATTCGAGGAAAAGGAAATTGAAACATAACGGTGCGTTAACGTCTGCCCATTAACCTAATTGGTACGCATACATTGTATGCACCAGCTAAAACATCTCGTGTTTGGAAAGCACTAGTGACACACGCATTAACGTGGAACGTGTTAAAACGTGTGCCAACAGTAGAAAAGATTACACGCGTTATTCCAGAACATTTTCGTGCTTACTCTACGCCGCGGCGTTAACCGAATAAACTATTATTTGTACAGTCCTTTAAGCTTAATTTACAACCAGACTTCGCTCGGATGATTCTGAAACACGTCTATACGAATTTCCGCGTGTCGCACGAACGGTACAGAGTAGTGGTTCGTGAATAATTACCGAAACCGGTGACATTTTCTGTTCCAGGCCGGAGTGATGCGACCCACGCAGGAGTAAGTGAAGCAACCTTCGAGAATGGGACCCGTTCGACGGACCAGGCTGCTTCCAAGCCGAACGATGGCATCCCTTTTAACGCTGCTGCTGCTCGCAGTATTGCCTAATGCTCGGTTAGAATCCGCGATCAGTCCAGTGAGTAGCGTCGGCTCGGTATCGAGCGGTTCTTCGTCGTCCTCTTCCTCCGCCTCCTCCTCGTCGATGGTGGGCGTCGTGTCTGGCAGCGGCTCCGCTTCTGGGGGCATGGTAGGGTCTGGGAACAGCGTGGTCGGGGGTGGTGGTGGCGGCGGCGGCGGCGTAGGGCACTCATCCCTTGGCGGCGGTGCGGTAAATGGAAACGGCAGATGCGAGGAGATCACGATCCCTATGTGTCGAGGAATCGGGTACAATCTGACGGCGATGCCGAACGAGCTAAACCATGACAATCAAGAGGAGGCTGGCCTGGAGGTGCACCAGTTCTGGCCGCTGGTGGAGATCAAGTGCTCGCCCGACTTGAAGTTCTTCCTGTGTTCGATGTACACGCCGATCTGCCTGCCCGAGTACACGAAGCCTCTCCCGGCTTGCAGGAGCGTGTGCGAGAGGGCTCGAGCCGGCTGCGCGCCGTTGATGCAACAGTACGGATTCTCCTGGCCGGAGAGGATGGCCTGCGAGAGACTACCGGCGCACAGCGACCCGGAGAACCTGTGCATGGAACAGGACAATCACACCAGCAGCACCGGATACGGTTCCGGTAATGGCGGAGCCGCTAGCAACGCCCCCTTGCCGGCGGCGGCTCCACCGCGACCAACTAGGCCGTCGAAGACGACCCAGCCACCGCGGTGCAAGCCAGGCAAGAACCAAAAAAACTGCCAACATCCCCCGGGGGAAAGGGCGAGGGACTGCGTGTGCCGTTGCAGGGCACCCCTCGTACCCCTGGGGGCGGGGGGCACGGTCATTCCGGGAGCGATAAGCGGCAGCAGCACCGGCAACATCGGCAACGGGGCTGGGCTGGCAGGCATGGCCGTAAGTGGGGTCATACCGGCGCCGCCGATAAGCATCGCCAGGAACATCATCCAGGACATTGCCGGAGTACCGAACTGCGCTCTACCGTGCCACGGGGCGTTTCTCACCCCCGAAGAGCGAGGGTTCGCGGCCGTGTGGCTGGCTCTGTGGAGCGGCCTGTGCGCCGCAAGCACGCTCGTGACCGTCATCACGTTTCTGATCGACACCCAGCGCTTCAAGTATCCTGAGAGGCCGATAGTGTTCCTGTCGGCATGCTACTTCGTCGTATCGATCGGCTATCTGTCGAGGAGCGTGTTCGGGCACGAGGAGATAGCCTGCGACGGACCGGCATTGAAGTCGGGAGCACAGGGTCCGGGAGCTTGCGTCACAGTCTTCCTGATGATCTACTTCTTCGGAATGGCGTCCTCGGTGTGGTGGGTGATCCTAGCGTTCACATGGTTTCTGGCGGCGGGCCTGAAGTGGGGCAACGAAGCCATAGCCTCGTACTCTCAGTACTTCCACCTGGCGGCCTGGCTGGCACCAACGGTGCAAACAGTGTCGGCGTACGTGGCTGGGGGAGTAGCGGGGGATCCGGTGGCAGGAGTCTGCACGGTAGCACCGGAAGGGGTACGGTCGTTCATTCTGGTGCCGTTGTTCGTGTACCTCCTGTTGGGAACGAGCTTCCTCCTGGCGGGTTTCGTCAGTCTGTTCCGGATCCGTTCGGTGATCAAGCGACAGCCAGGAGCGAGGGCGGACAAGCTGGAGAAACTGATGATACGCATCGGCGTGTTCAGCGTTCTGTACACTTTGCCGGCGGGGGTGGTGTTGGCGTGCCACATGTACGAAACAGCACTAAGAAACGAGTGGCTCGGTTCGTTGGCTTGCCCGTGCCGGCCGAGGGCGCGACCTCTCTACTTCGTGCTGATGCTGAAGTACTTCATGGCCCTCGCGGTAGGCATCACCTCAGGAGTATGGATCTGGAGCGGCAAAACCGTCGACTCGTGGAGGCGTCTATGTAGTCGTTTGTACGGCAACAACATCGCAAGAGGCGGCTACGGAGAAGGTGGCGCCGGTATGGTAGCTGGCGTGACAGGCGTCAGCGGAGGAATCGGCAGCACGAGCGTCAAGGGCGTCGTCGGATGTGTCGGCGTGCCGTACACACCGGCGGTGGGCCCAGGAAGCGCTCTGTTTCCTCCTGGAAGCGTGGCCAGCGCCTCTCAACACCATCTCCACCATCACGTACTCAAGCAACACCCTCTGTCGCACGTATGACGTCACCAGTCGGCGGGGGGCGCACAGCGGGACGAAATGGGTAAATACTTGAACATCCGTTTTCTAACATACCACTGGTCACCACAAATATGATAAAACTCAGCATAATTGACAAAATTAGGTTATAGAATAAGTTAAATTTTAATAAATTTATTAAAACTTTGGTAAAATAACAAAGAGATTGTTGCCGGACTAAATTTTTTCATCGTTAGAACATAAAATATTCGTATTAATATCATAGCGAGCTTCAGAAATACAATTATTTGTCCGTTAGGGAATCAGGTTTTAAAAAACCTAAGAATTTTATTCCGTTGCAATTTTTCAAAATTTCAAATTTTCGTTCCTCTTGTGTTATTCTAGGGAACGTCCTGTGGGGCCTCATGAACACCACCGATACCTGTGAGCAACAGTAGCAGTAACAGCAACAGCAGCAGTCGGTGCAACAGGAGAGGCCTTCCGCCCTTAGCAACTTTGGGCCCATTCAGCCCTTCGCCTCGGCCTCGCGCAGACACACGCTGCACTCGGCGCCACATACGGCGCCGCATACGCCACACTCGGCTGCTACTATATATTCGAGGAGATCACTGGCGTCGACGACGGGCCCCCATACGCCAGCCCATGGACTCACCCCCTCGTGCACCCAGGCCACCGAAGTATGATTCGATTTTGCGCTAGCAAACTCGACGATGCGGCGTTGAAACGTCGGAGCGTACGTTTCTTGGTACCCCCCGATGTGTGGATTTTCACGACGCGTCATGAACATTTTCGATGACTCGCAACGGTGCTTCTCGATTACCCGATATACGTATTAGCCCGTACGTGTCTTTGCCGTGGGTCTCGAGCCGCTACTTTTCCATTTCTACGTCATTCTTGTCTAGAGTTACGTGTACGCGTAGGTTAGCAGTTTCTTCCGAACAATTTCGATGAATTTTCGCGGTGAAATTTCGGTAATTGGTGAACTGTGACTCGTGAACATCGTTCGAAAACGATATAGAGGGCTTCGAAATAACAACGCTAGGGGGCAACGATTCCAAAATGGCGCTCGAGACCGGCCGGTTTAGTGAGATGATGATGTCAGTGCGTGGATCAAATGTAGTGTTTCGAGTGAATGAATCGTGCGAATGGGAGCGTGTGAGAGGTATTCTTTCTTAATCGTATCTATCTGTACTCTTTCTTACTTATATACCGTAGCGGATCTCGTACAGTCCGCATGTCCGTCTAACGTGTATCGTCTCGTCTATTTATCTAACCTAGCCATAAGCTAAAGTATCTAATAGGTGTAAAACACAAACTTTCTAGATGACGTTGCTTAAAGATCACGACGGTGGCTCGGCATTCTAAACCGCATTTTTGTAATTTCGTAGGATTTAATCGCTAGTCGAATAGTCGAAGCGAACGTGCCGATATTGTATTGCGACAGGAAGAGTTCGACTGATCATCTCCGAGCAATGAAAGTAACCCGTACCACAAATGAATGCAGATTCACTGCCGTAGGTCGTATGAAGTGCGACGAGCCAGGTGTATAGCGCAGACGTATAAGGGAAAGAAGAAAGGTGAAGAACGAAAGGTAACTGTAAATATCATTCTTAGCTGTTAGGTGAAAAAAGTGCTGTAAATATAAAAGCAGGGAGAGAAAACGATCATCAAAAAAACGATTTATCGGTCGACACGTGATATACGATGTACAAAGGTGAGCATGCGCAGTTGCGTCGATGGACGCGTTCCTCTTGGCGCATCCGATCGTAGTCCGTGAAGCTTTGAATTTGTTTCGTGCTTTTCGAACAGAATTGATCATCTCGTGAGGGACGCGATGTAAAAATGAGGAAGGACGAACTCGCGTCGAACGTTTGGTGCAATGAGTAATGATTATCAATGAGAATATCGTAAAAAGCCGCTAGTCTTGCCGCGGGCGAAGGAACGGGTCGATCGAAGCGCAAGTGGCGCCAAATGAGGAGAAATACGTGTTTACATACATCGAGACATTATTTCGCGTGTCGAACACATCTTTTTTACCGCCGAACGAAGCCCCCCTTAACCTTTACTGTTTTATACATATATGACATATAATATACTCGTATATACGCGTCTCGAACGTAGCTGGCAAAAAGAAAAAAAAACGTACAGAGATAACACGATTCCGAGCAACACTTGTTTTGTACCTTGCATGGCGTTTTTGTCTCCAGCGGAGATTCGCGAGCCATGCTCATACGCACACGTGCATACCACCGATTCATACACATACACAGCTGTACATAAATTGCACGCCGTAGAGAGAGAACGAGAAAACGTTCCCGTTTACCCCGCGGAATAAATCGTAGGTGAAAAAGGAAAGGAAAAAAAATGTCGAGGCAATTCGTACGCACGTTCGCGTGCTCTTTCGTGCCCGCGCAATAGAGAAGTAGCTGTTGACAGAATGCGAAATCGGATACACGCATAAACGAATAAATCGTTAAGTAATATATATATAAATATATATTATATATATATTACAGATACATTATAAATATAAATATAAATATATAAATAAATATATAAATATATATGTATGATCGTAGAAGCGTGCGCGGGACCTCGACGCGAGGACGCATGCGCTTCTGCGACACGATGTCGATATCTCACAATTTTTATAATCGCTGGAGGGAAAAGAAATGAGAGGGAGGAGGACGATGAGTAAAAGGAAAAATACGGTTCCCGAAAAACGCGTCTCTTATCGGTGCTCCGTTTCACGGGACATCTCACAAAGATTGAATCGTGCGCGAGAGCGTGAGGTTAACGATTCCCTCGACGCCGCTGAAACGAATGGCAAAACTGAAACAGAAATACTACGGTCCCGGTAATACGTGTTTTCCACTATCATCTCGTGTCGCGGCATTCGTCGTATTCTTTTTCATCCACGGTCGTTGAAATTTCGTCGGCTCACGCGATCGACTCGCGAGATGTCTCTCGAGTAGAGCAGGTGGTGGGAGCGTGTGCTTGCGGAAAGAAAACGAGCTACAAAAAAAAGAAAAAATATGGGAAAGAAACGAAAAGGACTGAAAAACGATAACTGCCTCAAGCAACTTAACAAAAAAGAAAAAAAAAAGAAAAAAACACGACCCGTATCGCATCCCTGAACGGGGACCCCTGCCAAACGAAAACGTACACGTGTAATGTTGTAAAGTAGTGAGAGTAAAGAACCTTTAGTGTCACATATCACGCCAAGCCGTTACGAGCGAAAACGGACAATGTCGCGTTCGTGGACGACCAGTGACGGGGAAAGAGCGAGTCAGAAGGAGAAAAAGAGATGAAGTGGAACGGAATGGGACGGTTGCAGTCGAAGAAAAAGAAGGACACGAAACAGAGACACCAGCGTGGAGAGAGAGAGAGATTGAGAGGAAGAGCGAAAGGATGCGCTGCTATCGCAATGGCAGGATTGATGCGACGTGAAGAACGAACGCGACGTTAGAGAAACGAGAGGGAGAAGTTTATAACGAGTATTTGTAAGCCACTTTTTTGTCACGATGATTGTCAATAAAATTGAAAATACTGTGTGTAACGAGTGTGTCCCGGAATTTCATCCATTGAATGCTGGCTCATTAGGTGTATTTTCTTTCTTCTTTTTCCTCGTAGTAGAGAACAAAAAAAAAAGAGTTCCTCCGGTAGGGGGAGGAGCGTGTTTTGGAGTATTCAGAATACGTAGCCACCATACATGGTCTCCCTCTATTTTTCTTTTGTACGTTTTCCTCGTTTGGCTTTTACGTTCTTTTCTTCCTGAAAACACTGTGGATCCTCTGTTTTCGGTCCGATTTCACGCTCGACCGCCATCTTTGTACAAGTTTTTACGTTGCCATAGTAGTTAACGAGTAACCGACGACCATATCGTTATATATACATATATTGAAATCAAAATTGTATACGATTTTTAATATACTTTATTATTATTTACGCCCCTTGCGTTCATTGCTCACGCATCCTCAGTCTTCCCAGATCCTCTCTTCTGCTATGGTTTCTGCTCCCTTTTTTAACGTTTTCCTTGATATACCCTGACTCAGAATTGCGACTGACAGTTTAAGCAATGATGCGAGAAAATGTAAAAGAAGAAGGTAAGTTGATAAACTGACTTGTTTTACATTTGTTGTAATACTTGTTCTACTTTAACACTTAGCCTCCCTTATGGGAAGATCTCCAATTTTGTCCTCAACAGAGCGTTGCAATTGATTCTATTTGCTTTTGTTATTAATTAGTCTTGAACTAGTACTGTTCATAAATTTTCCGAAATACAATTTTTAATAAATTCAACATCAGCTTAGAACCAACTAATATAAAAAATAAATAGAATCAATGGCACTGTTTTGTCAAGGAAAAAATGGGAGATCTCCCCATTCGGTCGGCTAAGTGTTAAGTGAAAAAAAAGTAAATGTAGGAGATTAACATTCCAACGTTTGAAAAGATAGAATATAGAATTGAATTTATTTATAATTGGTTGACGGCGAAAATAAATCTGTCAACATTTCTTCAAGCTGTAGCTCATAATAAACAGATCTTATCTCTCCGTCAAGCTGTTCTTTTTCAAGTGTGATTCTATTTATGTTTCAATCCTAAGGATACCGTAGCCATAATTATTTGATGTAGAATCTTCTTAAGTAAATGTTTCGTCCTTTAAATCATGGTTGAATATAAACAGGGGTCCGGTAGACGCGCACACTTCAGTTTGTATAAAACAAAAAAGGCCCCTTCTGTTTGAGAGGTTCGAACAAGTGGCTACATTCTTCTCTGCGGCGGTGAAACAAAGTAACCCGCCCGAAGGATGACGCCATAGAAAGATTTCAAATGCAAATAATGGTTTCACATGCTTACGCTCGCCATATTGTTTGTTCTAATTGTTAATTTTTTACTTAATTTGCGTTACTACTCTTCAGAATGTTTTAAGCGTCTTTGTAGAGCTCTCAATTTTGAAGAGAAGCGCCCTAAAATATTCGTGTTAGGTCAAACATACTTTAAAGATAACGATCATCAGTTATCTTATTTAGAATTAGACTCCAAGGACGGTATTTTGTAGAATTTTTTACTAACTTCAACGCAGACTAACATGAAGATGGTAGCGAAATAATATCTTTTACAAGTTATTAGGTTGCATTAATCTAACAAAGTTTTAAAGTACAAGTAAAGTATCTTCAGAAACTTCAATCATACTTTCTTTGCGATGTAACAGCAATATATAATACTAGTTTCAAATACCAAGTCCGAGAAAAAAAGAATGACAAGTTATATTTTCCAAATGTATATCAATAAAAATCCTCGTCCATACTGCCATAGAAATATTTAAACAAAAACAGCCCCAGCGATTGGGG
Source organism: Tetrapedia diversipes (assembly GCA_033822845.1). NCBI lineage: Eukaryota > Metazoa > Arthropoda > Insecta > Hymenoptera > Apidae > Tetrapedia > Tetrapedia diversipes. The sequence continues at coordinate 81,354 of JAOPTO010000740.1, read as the reverse complement.
TTGATGTACCAATAAAATAAACGAAACAGTATTCCACTATTGCCATCAAAAATCTTAGAGACAAGACCTACCCCAAATTTCGTATTTTCACCCAAAAAATAAAAAGAACACCTTCCATTAAACCGAACGAATCCGTCTTCAAAGCTAAGAGCGAAGGCAACGGTGGACAGGAGAAAATTTCCCAGGGAAACAGACGGATTGTTTATAACACTCCTCCTCTCGTCGTTGCCAGTCGGGCTGCTGGAAATTAATGTAAACGCAGACGGTCCGTTTCATCCGTCGCCGGGGAGAGAGCCAGCGCCGGCTATTTACACGAGCTTACGAATCGGCCCGGTGAAAATCGCCGCCGTTTAACCCGGAACCTAAGTAAACCCACCCTTGTTCCGTGAGTCATTGCCGGTGGCGCGGAGGGGGCGAACAACCCCACACTCGCCGTACACGAATTTATGGCGCGTCGCCGCCATAAACAAGCCGTATTAACCGGCCGGACGTTCACGGCCCCGGTCGCTGCTCGACACCCGGAAGATAAGGATCTCCGTTAGTCATTCACTCGTTAAGCTAACAGGCCGCGCGCCGCGTTGATTTCCCTAATTGCGCGGTCCTCGCTATATGAGCGTTCCGCGGCGCGGATTGTCGCGCGACCGCGCCCGCCATATTGTCGGCGGCTCGCGTGCCTTCGACGCGTTCGCTGTCGCGCCCTCCTTTGCCTAATTAGCAGCGAGCCGTGTTTGTCATTGCCAAGCACCCTAGACGAAGGTAATTTGATTAACCTTCTCTGTTTAGCGATTTTCCTTTGCTCGGAAAGGAAGAAAATTAGGTTTGCACTCTCCTCGCGGTTTTCTTGTTTCGGCGGGAGAAACGTGTTCGTTGGCGGGGAGGATCAAGTCTGCTGAAGGGAAAATTGAAGCGAGTAGCGAGAATCTAATTTTATGATGGCTTAAACCTTTTTCGCTGGAGAGGTGACTGTTAGTCGCCAAATGATAGTTTCGCAAATTTTTAGACCTTAGTTAGTTTGTTTATTAATTCGATTGAGAGGTTAAATAGCCATATATGTAAATTTTAGTATATCACTTAACTAATTCCATTAATAATTCCTTAATTCCATTCGTCTAACTTTATTTGCCCTAAGTTTAATTTTATTTGTCCAAAGTTCAACTTAATGTGACAATACTATACATTAAAGTTTTACATGTTAGAAATTTTCTACACGTTTGACGATAAATTATTGAAGTAACAGCGCTAGCTCATATTTAAACCATCTCCTCTGTCGTTTCCCGGTCATTCCAGACGTGTGAACGAGAGATATATTAACATCGCACCGATGATTTCTCAACGAGATCGACACGTCGTGTCGCGTCCCGGCGCCGACAAAAATAGACGTTCTTGTGCTCCTCCATTATTTACCAGAGAAACGAGGCTCGAGGACGATTTACGAGCAGATTTGTCGAAAGGTTTCACCGATCGGTAGCAGAGACGACTAATTGCGCTTAAGAAAACTAATTTACGGGGGCAGGAACGGTATCCGGCGACGCCCTCGCTGTTTGTCGAGCGCCGGCGAACGTTTTCCATGCGGCGCGGAAAGGACCTCGAATTTTCACTGGACCCCTTCCTGGTTGTCTAACATTAGATCCTATCGAGGCGTACACTCGTTTCCTGTTTCCTATCTTCTTCTTCAGTACATATATATGGTATTGTCACATTAAGCTAAATTTGTGACAAATAAATTTAAACTTAAGGCGAAAAAATTAATCTTTAAAAAAATGGAATTAAACTCTTAGGTAGCACTAAATTTTATTTATATAAATGTCGCATTTCTACATAGATATTTACAAGTACAATGTGATAAAATCCTAATGTTTCGCGCTAAATTAAGTTTTGTCGTTCAATATAATGTTTAAGTAGCTCTACTGTGCACACGCAGAAAAAGTTTATTCGAGGTACAAAGAATTCTAAAAAAAAATATGAGAAGTCATTACAGTGTATTAAAAATTTATGCAATTACAGTCAGAAAGCAACAGTTTTCTCAGACTAAGCGGAAGCTTATGTAATTTAGTAATAATGATACAGAAGTAAGTGAAACTTACAAGTATATCGTGATAAAATTTTAAAGTTACGAGTCTGATTGCTCGTATCGTTGAAAGAACGACATCTAAGTGTAAATAGATAATAATTCCCAGACAGATTGTGAGCTTCAAAATTTCAAGTTCAATCGATTGTCGGCTCATAATTGAGGGATATTTATGTGTTTGTGGAAAATCGCGGGGCTGGATCGAAGGGAAATTCAATTTACAGGCTCGTATCTTAATACGCTATGCTGGTAATTTATACTAAGCGATAGATTATCGTCGCGGCGGCGATTAATCTTCCCTAAATGAATGCGAGAAGCGATCCCGACGCCGGGACGACCCCTGACACCGCGATAAGGGATGGTCATGTGGTGTAACGTTCTCGTACGCATAAATTGCCTACACGCGCGAATATAATGAGCCCCGCGATAACGTGCAATCGGACTTCGAGCTGCTGCCTTCGCGTCTCTATCTTGTTTTCCAGAGAACCCGTGCATCATAATGAACGGCATTGTGCTGGAAAAATAACGTAATCCAATTAAATAATTGTAAATTAAAAGGAGAATACAAAAGACAAGCGATCACGTAATCTTTTATAGCTTCTTTTATCTTGCTTTCCTTTTATCCATGGTTAAAAGAATACCGTGATATTATTAAACTTTAACCTCGAATCCAGTTATGTCAGATTCGATGTGTGGAAAAATTCAATATTTTTTGTTTGTTTTAATCCCGTTACTCGCCTTGAATTCGTACGAAGATTACTTTTCGATAGATATTACATGAACTCGACAAACAAATATTAAATTTCCTATTATACACGGCTAATAAATTTATAAAAATTAAATATTAATGTTGTATAGATATATTTATAGATTTATTAACGAATTCAATGTATTAATCAAATAAAATAATTCACAAATTTTCCGTTGATAAAACTTAAATTCTCAAAATTTTTATTAAGAAATTAAAAAAAATTAAATATTAATATTGTTTAGATATATTTATAGATTTATTAACGGAAATATAAATTTAAACACCAGGACACTAAGTAGTAAATCTTGAAGAATAAATGAGGTGAAGAGCCCAGAGTTAATATGAAACTTAAAAAGTAACAATTACCACAACTGGATAGTTAAAATAGGATAAAAATTTCCTAAACATTGATTCAAATAATTGACATTTCGCTCTACTTGAATTCTTTCCCTCCGTTAAATCTCTCCGTTCATGAAAACTCAGATTCCTCTACTGTACCGCTACAGTTACCCACATAAAACGAGCTCGAAAAGCCACGAATTGTGGCTGGTCACGGTTTCAGGCGTGCTCCTTGGAACTGGAGCACAAAACGGAAACCGTTTATCGGCCAATAAAACGCCTCGTTCCGGCGACCATAAACGGTCGCCACGTAGTTCTTCGCCCTAAAACCGTCCCCGGACGGATTTATCCGCGCGCGAGTGCACGTCGATGCTCGTCGACTGCGCGCTGCACTCGTGGATGCGCGCATAATGCGCACGAACGCGAAGGAAGGGCTTTTCGAGCGCCCTACACTCCATTCGGATACGATTCCGTTGTAGCACCGTTAATCCTCCTTTGCGATCCCAACAGCTGCACGCGCCGCCGAATACGCGCAGCTGATCATTAATTATTCGCGACCACGGATTAACGGGCTAAACGAGCGCTGCACGATCGAGCTCGTCTCCGTTACTCTTCCCGCGATTCGTTGCCACTTGCGGGGGATGAAACGAGACGGGGATGTTTGGGGATCACGGCGGGGGTGAGGGGTGAGTGTGATGTTTAATAAATGAGGATCTTAGGCGTGCTTGGGCATTGCCTGCTGAATTCTCTGGGTGAAATGGGAAAGGGAGGAGAAGGACAATTTTATTTGAAACATTCTTCGTGTTCTTACATTTCTCCTTTTTTACTTTAACTCACTGATAGGGAAGGGGGGAAGGGTCAATATTAAATTATTGAATATCTCATCTTCAGTTATATTTTTTTTCCATCGATTCGAATCATTGAATTTTGTTTTTAATACTGTACTTATATAGAATTATTAATCAACACTGCATTCTCTTTCATAACCACCCCATCAAAGAACAAAATTCAACAGGGTAAATTACTTGAAGAAAAGAAGTATTACGAGTAGAATGAATACTGGTCCAATCGTTATAAAATTTTGTTACTTGCTCCCAGATTTACAAAGAAAAATTTATCCCTAAAGAACCGTACGTTTTACACCCCTATCGAGTAACAGGCCGAATTTTGCCGGTCGCAGAGCAAACAGGCAAGGAGATCACCCTCCCCGTTAACAGTCATCGGAATAAATTCCCACCTACTCCACCACCTCACGAAAGCTCGGCAAACAAACCCCTGGCACTCCACGTCCGCGTAGCATATTTTCCTGGTTTCGCGCTCCAGATTCAGCCCTTCCAACGGGGCCATCGACGCTCAATTAAAGATCACCCTAGGCTCGCGCGCGTGTATCGCGTCGGGGCGACGAAACGAGGCGGCTCCGGGATAATAGCTTGCTCGTAAAGCCTGTTGAAACAATATTTTCACAAGGGCGGCTGTCCGTGGCTCGCGGTGTATCGGTGTTTTTCGGGGAGAAGCCGATCCGCCGCGAACGCCACGGGGCCGTCTGTCGGTCGTTGACGTCCTCCGACTGATCGATCCGTGGAAATTGCCCCACTGCGACCGTCGACATCGACAAATTGCGCCGTCTAGCCAAATATAGATTCGACAGCAGGTCACTGGAACCTCCGCCACGGCCCTGGGGGGTGGCTGGGTGTCTTCCGCGACGTCGCGACCGGAAGCCTGGGCCGTGGATGGCTTCCGTGACTTCGTTTGATTGATCTCGTGTCCTGAAGTTGATTGTCTCTTTTATGGTACACAACAGATTCGTGGATGTCGAAAGGTGAAACGACGTTGGTTGGGGTGGTTGGAGATTGCTAAGGATTCTTGGTTAGGGTGGCTCTCTTCTTTTATTCTTATTTTTATTAACGATGGAAAGGAAGTTTAAGACATTACGTTTGAATTGCAGAAGATTGTTAGTATCTTTAGAATTGAAGTGTAGCGTTCACGTGTTATTTAAATTTTACCACACAATCATAAATGTAATAAAAATTGGAAATGTCGAATCCATAATTCATGCAAACCAAGGAATTATACTTTAGGAGTGAAGTAAGATTTTCATCAGGGTTTAATTCGATTTTTAATTGTTCGCGTAACCGATGAATAAGGCGTTCGGTATTATTCAAATTTTCAGCATTATTCGAAACATAGATTTCCTACAAATTTAAGAAACGCGGGTTTTGGAATTTGGGAAAGCTGCTGTAATGTTGAAGAAAGATTCTTGTACAAAATTTTCTAGCAACAAGGTAGTTTCTTCGTGAATTAACAGAACAACTTGGAACAATTAGAATTAAAGAATGAGGGTTTAGGAACTCTAAACACTTCCACCACATTTATTTCAATCATCCTCCGGCTATTAATCCCACGCCCCAATCTTCCGCTGCCCAAGATCCCGCCGTTGCTCAGACTCCTCGGTCCAATATAACCCGTGACAAAAAATTCATCCGTTCCCCAACAACGCTTCTGCCATTTGTCCCGTTCTTCGTCGAGGTTTTAATTCCCCGGCTTTTTCTCCTCGATCTTCGTACGAGGCTGTCGACGGCTAAACGACCGCAGCACTTTGCTAGCGACGATTTTCGCGAAACGTTTCGCCAGCTCGTAGCCCGTTTCTTTTTTACTCGCTCGACTTTATGTCGAGTCCGTACTAATATTCGCGAACAGTTCCTCGACTATGATTAAATTTTTTGGCGAAAAATTAACGCATAAGAATTAGAGAACACTAACGAACTGTGTCCTTTAGTCTGTTCTATTTATTCGAATCTTGCCCCTCGTGCAAAGGATATACCTTCCTTTAGAAATAAAGTTTAGTTAAACCTTAAGAAGAAAATCGTCGTTACTTCTTCCTTTCCACCTATAATCTCCAATAAACGACAACCCAAATCGATCTTCTCTCCCTGATGCTCGCAACCTATCCAATTTCCCACCCCCTCAAAAAAAGGATATACCTTGCTTTAGAAATAAAGTTTAGTAAATTCTTAAATAGAAAAGTTATCCTTATTTCTTCCTTTTTAACCCATAATTATCCAATAAGCAACGTTCGCTGTTCGCTAACCAACTCGCTGCTCGCGAACATCGGTATGTGGACTCGACATAATGTGAACCCACAAGCATAAGTCCAACTCACGAGCGTTACACATATTGGCCTGGTCGCCACGGGGTTCCAAGGGCGAGATCCATGGATCGTTTGGCTGTCAACAGCAGGGAACATGCGTGTCGCATGGGGTAACGTCACGCGACTCCGTGGAACGGAAGACGTTTCCCTGAATTGTGTTCCCACAAGTGTGTACACAGCTTTTTCCCTCGGCAGCGCGTTATCGCCGAAACAAGATGCTGCTTATCGTCGCGTCCTCTCTTCCGTGGCACACCTTCCGTCCCCCTTGGCGCGAGATAACAGAAAAGGGACGACGAGTTAAGGGCCGACGTAAATCTCGCCCGTGCACGGGCCGGGCTTTTAGTTTTTCGACCCGCGGCCATTTTCGTTGGTTCCCGCCACTTTTGCTGGAATTTTAACGGGGAAATCGTGGACGACGTTTTATCTATGGGACAAGTTTCCGGGGGAACAGGGAATTGAAATGTTTTAATCGGCACCGGTGTCAACGCTGAACGGAATTTCCAGATTTAACGAATTTACACGTTTTATAAATTCGTTTTTATTGGCCTATCGAAGCATGAACTTATATTGATTTTATATGGGTATTTTTTTTATGTCGATATCAATAGCCTCGTAACTTTTGTAAGAATCGAAATTTTGTTAGGTTTCTCATTTCATTGCAAGTTTTTTAAAACTTCTTTTGAAGCATCCCTTTGAGGACTCGTGATTGCGAGTGCAATTGTGTTTTAGTGAAGGGGACGTTGTAATACAGTTACTAAATTATGAAATTCCCTAAGTTTTAAATCATACACAATATAAGGGCTTGAAATTTATATGTTTAATTTGCGTTTGCATTGGTCTTTAAAAGAGTTCTTCTGTTTCATGTTTGTTGCATTAGCTATTGACCAATTAGTAGCTTCTAAAATTCTGTACGTTATAAGTTACACACGTATAAGGGTTCAGAGTTTATACGTTACGTTGACCCCTAAAAGAATTTTTTTATTTCATTCTTGCTGTATTGGCTACGTGTGCTTTTAACGCCAAAAAGCATTTATGAGCTGAAGTTCACTATTTAATAATTTCTCTGTCAGTCTTAAAGGCTTCCATGCAGCTCGCAGAGTACACGAACAAATTACATGGAGTCGTTCTCCACGTTTCTTTGTTCCCTCCGTGATTTTCCCAGCTTCCGTATTTCCCTTCTTTACAAACTGCCAGACTGTCGGAGGCAATCTCAGTAAATCGCTGGAATCGTGAAAAATCACGATCGTTTACGTATTGTCGCGCAGGAATTTACGTAGTGGCGAGTGACGTTAAATGGAGGCATAAGTTGCCATGTATTTACGACGCCCACACGCGGAGCTCCAATCTTAGCAATATCCTCGCGGTTTCTTTTCCTCCCCGTTCCCTCGTTCAATGAATCTGCACGCTCATCGTCGAGTTATGTTCATTGGACGAACGCGGTTCGTTTAAATATCGAACGGGTTGAGGTATCATTTACGCGCATACATTTGTCACGGTGCAGGCTGACGGTCAGTGAACGTGAACTATTACCGTATGTCGAGTACGTATTACAGTGTTTGCCTGTTCACCTAAGTGGAAACTGTATCTCTTTGAATATTAATTATAACCAATTTAACCCGTTCACCGTGTGGGCGGACGAGTGATGGTTTAACGTTCAAACGGACGAGAATTATTCCTATTCTTTGAATAAATTTTGATACGCTATGCGAGCCATAAAGATTCGTTAACATTAATAGGTCGTAAAAATGTGCAATCTTTACTTAAAATTCACTTTGATCGTTTTGAATCGATTATGATTTAAGTATTAATAAAGATTAATATTCTGTGACATCGTGCAATTTAAAAATTAGTTATCCACTTACTTGTATTTCCTCAATTTCATTTTGTAACGCTTTCTACTTTATTCTTATGCTCTACTACTCCGCTATTATGTTAACTACTGTATCTATTGAGAACAGAAAATTCTCTTTCTCACGATGGAGATGAAATCCAGATCATAAAGGGTTAACGATCACCATCGAATACGAATTTATTAATTTCCCAAAGAATAATGTCTTCCGTATTCACTGTCGAACGGTTTGTTTCCACCGTACAATCCATTCCCGCCGTAAAACATACACGGTTCGACTTAAAGCAACCTCGTTGCGGATCGATCGACCGGGCAACCCCTTGCTCGAGGGTCCATTAGGCTGCAGTGGTGATAAGTGGGGAGTATGGGGTACTGATGTCTTCCTGTTCTTTGTGTAACGCCGCTTGGACCAGGTGATTCACGGGAATGGGGTGGAAAAGAGACGTGGACAGCGGAGGATGACATTTGGTCGTTATTGCGAGGGTATGCGTTTTGTGGAATACGTGGGTTCCGTTCCGTTGTTCTGTTGGCTCGTACCAACGAGCCATGGGTACCTTCTGGTTAGCTGGCCGTCTGGAAATGCTTCGACGCTTTTGTATCGTTGTTGGACCGACTATAATAGGCCAACGGTGAAGTACATTTGCTGGGAAGTGGCTTAGATTGTGAAATATACTCAGAAATCTCGGGCCCTTGCCTCGTGCTCGCGCTCGTCGAGTGCTAGGTGGCATACATATATATATATGCTTTTCATTATCTGCGATGGGAGCGAGTAGTTCCTCGAAGCGATAAAATTATCAAACTGGTCTCGGGAAGTATAATGAACCTAGGCTGGTAATCTACATTCCGATTGATACAGACTGTGCGCCTCTGTGAACGGCAGCGAAAAATGCTTTAACCCTTTGCACTCGGCTGTCCCCTCTCTCATGGGACATCGTAATCCTAGCATATGATAGTTTCGCAAATTTTCAGACTTTAGTTCAGACTCGGACGTTAAATAGTCATGTATGTAAATTTTAATATACGACTTAACTAAACTAAATAAAGTTTAATATACGTGAGTCATAGTAAATATTTCGAATTTGAAAATTTTTGAAGTCAGTATCATGAAACGACTAACGGTCACCTCTCTAGTGCAAAGGGTTAACGTTTAACACTAGAACTACCGACAATTAATCCTCTTGCTACCAGCGTCACATATATGTGACGACCCGATTTTCTGATCTATCTATAGACCAGTATCACTTATGTGGGTCGGTGTGTAAAATTGCTAATTTCACTTAGTTAGAACATTATAAATACATCCCACAAAAATTAATGACGATTGATATGATATTTAAATAATAAAACGTCTGGGCTGTGGTGGCGATTTGTCTCCTGAGGCCCTGCTAGCGAAAGGGTTAAAGTGTACTTGTTTGCATGGAAGAAATCAAACTGAAAATTACACGAAAAGATATTGAATACATAGAAAACAAATCTTTATTTATACCTTCTGCAGAAGATCGTAGTAAATTTTGGAAGCTTTACCACGGTGAATTTATAAGGTTGCTATAAGTAATCTGTTATTGGTCATTTTGACTGGTTTGGTAGTTCTAGTGTTAACGTTAAACGTACAGGCGAAAGAGTCCTGTGTCAACAATCGTTTTCATAGAGGTGTTTAGGAGAATGTTTGTGATTTCTTTTTTTTTTTTTTCTTCGCAACACCGACCCTTCCACGAAACGAGCGTTACAATTAAAATGAACTGCGAAGGAAGGATCAGTATCTAATTATCAAGCTTTAATTAACGATTTTATTTCCGAGACTGGTCGTTAAAAATGCTTTGGGGCCCCTGGGCTGTGGCGAGGAATCTAAGGAGTTCTGGGAGTTCCGAGACGTCGCAGCTCGTTAACCCAATTAAGTCCATCAAGATTCCTCGGGGTTTACATGAATCACGTGTCCCTGAAAGGGGGACACGTTTTGAGGGGATACATTTGCACAGATAGCAAATCAGACTTTCACGAACGTATGTTACTAGGGTGAAACTGGATAATTCGTCTTGTTTAATAGAACGTCTCATTCTTATTGAATTAACACAATTGGGAATACACATTTTGAAGTGTGCAAGTGTATAAATGTAGTTTTGTATTTATGAGTGATCAAATGTGTTCAATTTTGCAGTTTACACAATTTATATTACAATTTAACTTTACAATTAAATTTGCCAATAATTACTTCCATCAAAATTCTTCAAGATATTTTATGAAATGAAATTTTCGAATTGCCTTGTAAATATAATGAAACAAACAAAAAATCAAAAAGAGTTTCGACGAATAAAAATTTGTAATAACTTTTTTACGAAGAATAATGCAATACTGTGAAAAGAACAGTTTTCTTAATCTAGAAAAGTTTGATGTCCTTTCAGAAGGTGAAATTTTTAAAGTACCTCCAAAGCAATGAAAACTTCCGACGTCCTTAAAACAGGGTCAAACGTCCATACACAATTACTTTGACTCGTACGAACGTGTGCGCGTTATTGCACAGCGATACACAAAAGCGATAATGATATGCGTATCGTTGCGAGTAAGTATCGGTGTAAATTATAATTTGTTACATCGTGCTGTAACGAGCACACAGGTTGGTCGTTCCGCCGGTCAAAGAAGTTAAATTATAGCCGAGGAGGCCTCAGGAGGAACAACGCTTTAGAGTTTTATTGAAGGACGCGTGCAAAGTTCAGTAACGAGACGGAAAATGAGGATGATCGTCTATGGGTCCGACGTATACGGAAAGAAAACCGTATTTCTTACCGGGATGTCGTAACACCTTCGTGAACGAGGATATATACGCAGGGTGGGGCACTTAAGCGGACAGTAAATCTTTGTTATTTATGGACGGATGAAAAAAGCGTTTGGAACGAATTTGCGACGCGACGAGACGCGATGATGTTAGACGTATCCTCAAAATTATTTCTCCGGGTATAATATGTACGTAGTTTATGACAGTGTTCGATTCACCGGAAAGGTTACTTAAATGTTAAGCAAATAAAATATTTCAGTACTTTAATGTAATCATTTCTTCGTTCAACCGGACGTCATTTTCTTCGTTTCGTTTGAAAATTGCGTATTTCTCAAGACCATCAGATTTTTTTCAATATTTCTCTCGCAGTTTCGCCATATTAACCCTTTGCGCTCTAGAGGCGATTGTTAATCGCCAAATGATAATTTCGCAAAGTTTCAGACATTAGTTAGTTTGTTTATTAGTCAGATCCGGAGGTTAAATAATCGTATATGTAAATTTGAGTATGTAACTTAACTAAACTACGTGAAATTTAATATAAGCGAGTCTTAGTAAATATTTTGCACTTAAAAATCTTTGAAGTTAGTATTATTAAACGACTAACAGTCACCTCTCGAGTGCAAAGGGTTAAATTTGTAAGTAAGTATTAAATAAAATATTTAACTAAAATATAATTAAAATATAAGATATTTAATTAAAAATTAAATACTAAAAATTCGAATGTTAAATATTTTGTTTTCCTAAATTATATCAGATCTTTCTAAATTTCTTTCCATGCAGTTTCCCCGTAAGCATTACGTTCGATCGATTCAACCACGGAATTGAAAGCCAATGTAAAGTAGTAACAAGATCGTTTGACAACGATTCAATTCCATTCGATAAATTTGTTCGGCGGTCGATTTTCAAGGTTGTTACCGAAATATTTTCGCGAAAGATTTTCGAACACAGAAACCGAAGCTCTAGACGTGTGCTTGGTAGCTCGGGTCAAGGGTATGGTTCCCATAAAGCTGTCACTTCTTTCCTGGCACTCAGTTACGCTGGTTCTTCGGGACTCGTTTCTTTTTTAGAAACGCCACAGTGGGAAAACCTCGGGTCACAAATCATACGATTTTTTTTTTTACCCCCCGCCTCCCTACCCTCCGTGCTGTGCTACTAGCTAGGGTAGAGAAAAATGAATTCAACGATGCTTGACGATTTATCGTTGCGGTCACCCGCTTTCAGTATATTTCAATGAAGTTGTTTGGAAACATTTTTTTGTCTGTTTTAAGGGGACCCCTATATAACATCTGTGTAATTAAAATCTACACAGTGAATAAATAAAGGTTATTACCTTAAACGTCTCTGGGACTGTAGAAGATATAACGGCATAATAAAAAAGGATGGCTATGTGTCAAACGTTTATGTTGTTTCGCTTCGTGTACCCTGCTTTCGTCCATATAATAAATATAGGTGTAAACAAATAAGAGAAATGACAAGAAATCGTTTCAGATGAAATTATTTGAAATTATTCGTATTGTCTGTCTATGCGACAGTTTGTTACTAATTGACAGTCGCTATCTCTGCTTCTTGGAATATTCAGCATTCATATGCGTTTGTTTTTCAATCTTCCACTTACTTCAACACAATTACTAATGTATCAGTAACAATAATGCTATCCACGCAAAGCATTTCGACTTAGAGCATTCAGCACTCAAAGCGTTAATGATGGATAGGATGCAACAAATTTAGGTAAATTAGGTAAAATTTTAGAAGAATTTCAGAACAAGAAATAATTCTGTTTAAAAATTTGCACGCGAATAATAGGTCGAAAATAATAAAGCCGGACGACAAACTGGTTCCTTCAGAGTCGTTGGGCCACGATTTCGCGCCAACGATCGATCGATCGATCCCAGTTCGACCCCGAGTTACCGTACGGGTACAACTTCTTATAATAGCTCTGGTCATTTCAATTAATTCGATTCAACGCCATGGTTTCGAGTTTCTCGTGGCCGTTTCGCGGTTCCGTTCATGCTCACGAGGGAGAGGGAGGGGTGGGGGCTAAGGGAGGGCTGTTTTACGAGCTGCGCCGTATCCTGGCTCGAGTTTCGTCGTTAACGTCAACCCCTGTGATCGCCGAGACGAAACAGTGATCGATGCCGATTTATCGACGAGCCACGTTCGCTCCTTCCTTGAGGGGGCAGGGGGGGATTAATGTTTGCTATAAATTTAACGCGTTTCCTGCCACCTCGACCCTTTTTCTACGTTCCTTAACCCTTTCTGCATTGCGAGCATCGATCACACGCCGATTATGATCGATGAGTATGAGGTTTCCGGAAGTTAAAGCTGAAGAGATGAACGCTGATTATTGCACAGCGAGGAATGTCTATTATTCGAACGCCGATTATCCGAATATACGTATAGCATTGTTCGACTATAAACTGGCGTTGATGTATGCGTTTATTTAAACGTTTGTATCTAGAAACGTTCGGTGTTGCTTTTATATTTCATTTTTCTTGTCAGCCATCTATTTCCTCGCGCAAGACACATCTGTATTGGAAAATTGTTCGATATCTCGTGATTTACTTAAAAACAGGGTCAAACAGAAAATTTGGTATTTAAACGGTTACACGGCGTTCTGAATAATTCAGGTTTCATTTCCGCCGCGAAGAGTAAGTTAAATGAAACGGTTAAGAGTCGTTTCAAGTATAGTATGAGAACGAAGAAAAGTGACTTCACTTCGATCTTAATTACCAATCAGACCAATTTATGCATTCGTTGTTATTTGAAGTACGTTAACAATAGCATCTACTGTTCAACCTCAGATCGCTAACGATACAAATTTCAATCCGTCCTGGTCGGTTGACGATTAATTGCTCCACAGTATTCAGTTGCTGTTGCAACAACAATTATGTGTCAAATAGTCCGAACGAATCCGACTGGAAAATAATAACCAAAGTGAAACCAAACAAACCTCGCGAGACACTGAATATTCAACGTTTCAGGAATATGATAATTTTAAGGTGAAGTAAATTTAGCAGAGCGTGGTTTTAATTTTTTCAGTGATTTCATTTTACTTTTATATAGCGACAGACTTATTGTATATACACATGCTTACTCTCTAACAAATATTTTTAGACTAATGGTTATTTTTAGACTATAAGTCATGGTTATAAATGATGCTTAATTAGGCATTAGGTGACGTTATGTTTAATACACATTATACATTTGTACACATATAAAGATTTAGCAGTTAAACTATAACAGAATAGACTAAATAGGCGTGCTTTGAAATAATTGTTGCTGCCAGAGAAAAAGTCAAGCCTCGTAAAAAAATTGTTGGCTAAACTATCGATAATGTTGATCGAATCTAAAGCAGCATGTTTATCTCGATCCAATTTTCGCAGCCAGCCGCTTGATACTTCTCTTTCGCGGGCGTCGAAGCAGCACCCCCCGACGCTCGTGATTTCTCGTATCGCGGATGTTTGTTCCCCCGCTTCGCCGGGTCGGCTCGAGGAAACGTAGGAAGGAAGAGGAAAATTAAGATCCGGTAATTTGTTGTATCTCCGCCTGCGATCGCCGGCCATAATTAAGGGAAGATCGAGCGTCGATTGTATAATCGGGCTCCGCGCGCAAGTGAAAGTCTTGTTCGCGCGTCGTTATAGTTTTCGCACGATCCATCGTGCCGCGAGTTAACAATCTGGCCTCGCGATCAACACGAGCGAGGATCCAGCGGGGTGATCGAGGGCCCCGAAGTTTGGTTTATAATGACAATGAACACGCGGAGAATTCGTAGCGGTTCATAAAGATCGCGAGGGACGATAGATCGTAGACGCGTTCGCTTGTGAACTCGTTTGATCATCTTCATCGTGCACTTTGTTAAAACGGACTCATTTACGCTTCCTTTTACCTTGAATATCTCTATGTGGAATTGCTTGTTAAACTTACTGTATTTTTTAACCTATTCACTGCCAAGCGAATTTAACCCTTTGCACTCGGCTGTCTCCTCTCATGGGACATCGTAATCGTAGCGTATGATAGTTTCGCAAATTTTCAGACGTTATTTCAGACCCGGGCGTTAAACAGTTATATATGTAAATCTTAATATACGACTTAACTAAACTAAATGAGGTTTAATATACGTGAATCATAGTAAATATTTCGAATTTGAAAATTGTTGAGGTTAGTATCATTAAACGACTAACGGTCACTTCTCGAGTGCAAAGGGTTAAAGCGTCTTGACCTGGGCGCCAACATTTCATTTTAAGGAAAATATGTATTATCATTTTGATGATAAAAGGTGATATTAGAAGATTTGTTGCTTTTTATAAAAAGGCATTACTAGATAAAGTTTTCGTTCATCTTTTCTAGTAATTCGTAACTGAAACGGCTATAAACTTATTCCGTGATCAATTACAATCGATCTAAATTTGTAGCATAAACTATGAGATATTTAATGGGAGTAAATCCTGATGTATTTATAATTTCTGTAAGTTGCACTTGGAAATTTTTCGAGATAGAGAGTCGCTTTTCCAGTACAAAGGGTTACTTACTTCTGTTGTTAATATCAATTAATTGGAAATTGTAGAGGTATAATTATTAGACAGCGTAAGAACTAATTTTGGAATGTTATCAAATATGTTGATATTTCTGACAAGAAAAACTGCTTCGCAATCAACAAATCCTCATCACAATTTAAACTATCACGTTTTCTTCGTAAAGACTGGAATTACCGTTTCGTGAACACATCAGATGTTCAGGATTAAAAGTGCTGCAATAAGAGAGCAAGATAAACTTGGAACGCCCAAATAATATGTCGCTTGATGGCGATAAATATTCCAAAGCAGTCCGTCGAATTAATTCAACGGGGAACACCTTGCGTGAATCAGGTTTCGAATTTCGCGCGGCTCGGAACGACGCCTCGTAAAATGGTCCCGCAAGATTCTGGAGACATAACACGGCGAGTTAATCCCGTTTAAGCGGCCTGCACACCGGAGACAACCCGACTTCCGGTCCGTCCAACGTGATCGTACAACTGGTAACGGGGAATTAGGGTGAAAAAAAATGATCTTATCGAAAATGGTCCCCGATAAATTTCATTTACTCGACGATCACGCGATTAAACGAACTTTATCGGCTCTGCGCGATCGATTAATTACGCGAGCAAGTACCGTTTCCGTTTGCATCGTTCTGTGGATAGTATCGATCTTGCTTAAATGGCCCTTAATCATTGAACGAAACTGCAGTTGTAATTATAAACGACGCTGCTGGATTTTATGGTTGAAATTAAAGCTTTGGCATGAGAGACCGAGCTGCTCGCTTTTCTGTCGGAACACGAGAGCCGAGCGCGAGACTGGAGAAAATGGCACCGATTAATGCCGTTCTCTTACCTTCTGCTCGTTTTTCTTTCTCGTGAAACGGCTCGACGTTTGTGTATGCTCAGAAAAGGTGGAGCATATTTATAATGTTCGATGACGTTACCGATATCGAGTTATTAAGATCGTAAATCAAGCGATGTTGATATTCCCCCTGTAATGCGCCATTTCTATGCAACCTTAATGGACAATAATGGGAATCGAACCGTGCCCCGAGCAGATAATCTGCAAGTGAAGTTGGGCTGGAAAGGGTTAATACCTTGTTTAATATTCTTGCCATTTTTCTGCGCAATCGTTCATGTCTCGTACGTTTAAAAACCTGGACTCGTTTTAAGTACCTACCCTAAAAGCGAAGAAAAAAGTATCTTAAATACGGTGCTGCTTCGTGTCAATAATTTAGGTGTGTTCAAGCAGCATAATAATATTAATGAAAAATTTGCAGTTAAGTTTAATATTTGAAGGGTCCACGGAAGAAAAGAGGGGATGTCAAGTTTCAGTATTTCTCGGAAAATGAAAATGTATTTTATAATATAATGTTACAATCTTTTTGTTCTTGAATTCAGAAATAATTTTAATTTGAAATGCGGTATGGCCACACGTTAAGGCTGAAAATATGTTAAACTTAGAATTCGTTAAGATTCGCATTATCGTTGCTAATCGAATCGAGTAGTTCCTTTCCGGTTCTGCAGGATGCTTTCAAGTTATATTTACAGTTCTGCGTCTAACATTTCATTTTTATTCTCGTTTTCTTTTGTATTACACGCATATATTTTTGTGTCTTCTTTTCTTTTCTTTTTTTTTTCCACCCTATCACTACTTTAACAATTATTTACTGCATCCACTTCGTTCTTGTATGCATAGAGGGCATTTCATGCCCTTCCATAAATAAATAAATAAATAAACAGGTAAACAATTAAATAGATGAATAAATAGATAGATGATCAACTTAACCAAATAAAGTATAGCTTCCGTTCATTTCAACCGAGCAAAATCATTCTCCAGTGTGCGGGTAGCTTTACGTTACCAACCCCCTCGCGATCGCACGGGCATCGAGGCCAACATACGCGAAAGTCACAGAGCTTATAGCCCCGTAGCGAAAGCGTGTGCACACCCTCACAGCGTTTCGACGTGCCACCGGTCAAAGAACCTCGTTCTCCCTGAGGTTGATCGAGGTGCACCGGCGACTCTTAACGTCGGAAGCGGCGTGGATTTATGGCCGTGTACGACTCTAAATTCGGAGTTATTTTTGTGGCATTTTATGATCCGCGATTCTGGTCACCTTTGTTACCAGGCGACTGGTTCCATGCCCGAAATCGAAACAGGGATTGAAATCGGTCCGAACGTTTCATTTCACGAAAGCGAACGGGTTGGGCTCGAATTTTAGCGATCGCTCGATCGACCTGGTCACTTTTATCGTCTACTATTGTTTAAACGGAGCGAAGATAATTTTTGTAGTTTTCAGCTAGATTTTTCTGTATCTCATTTAGCAAATCGTATTATAGGTACTGTATTAGTCAAACGAGGTGAGGATTTTTTAATTTTTTTTCTTGGTATCCAATAGTGATCGAACTGATAGATAGATCGAAGCTTCACTGATAAATGGCAGAGTGAATTAAAGCAATTATAACGACATGATTTTACATTATCGATATCTTTCAATATATTTAGATACATCAAAAGAGAATCTTACAGTTATGGCGTTGAATCGTATTTCAAGATTACTTTGCATTCATAGAAATATAAGCATAATATATCATTTGCATGGCCTAATTTAGCTTTCCGCTAAAAAGAAGTACCGCCTACCCATTTCTTTTTTGAAAAATCCACCACTTCAAGCAATAGTATTCATCCTTAAACCATCGTGATCAGTCTAACTTCAAGTTATCATAAACATCCGACAACGAACTTAATGATATTCGTGGTTAATTCGACAGTGATTGTATCGTTAGGGTGAATCACGATTTCCTCGGTATTTTTTCTGGCCCATTGTCTCTGATCGGATTTGATCGATCAGTCGCTTAGGCAAATCGGCCTGGATTAAGCTGTCTCTGTTTCTATGCCAGCTTCGGAATGGAACGTGGTAATCCGACACCCGGTTAATGCTCGACAGGAAGTCAACGGGAAGATGAGGAGAGGAGACACAGTCGATGAGTGATACCGACCGCTTCGCAGCTATGCCCCAGGGAAAAAAGGCTTATAGCTGTGTCTCTTTTTTTGTACGTCGTGCCGCTTTATAGTATCATTTTAGAGGCTTCTTCAATCCACCCTTATTGTTCGTAGCAAATGTCAATATACCTGTTTTCTGCAATCGGTTAATCTGTTTTCAGCAGCTTACAAGACTTTAGAAAATACTGCTCGCAAAACTTTAGGCCACGAGAAATATAGTTTATTATTGGAAATTGTGTTGAAACAATATTTACAAACAGGAACAATCATAATTGGCAAATGTAAAAGAAGTACGTACTGACAATTCGACAAACAAACTAAATTTCCGCGTTGAATTTCTCCCCACCCTGTATTTTAACACTCATGTTATATAATATAACAGAAATTACAAAAACAAAATTTATCATCGAAAAAGCCAACGAGCATGAAAGTGATCTAATTTTAATTCAAAATTTGTTCTCCAAAATTTGCATCCACGTATATTTATTTCCAAAAATAAAAAGAAAAATAATACAAATTTCTCGGAATGGTAGTAATCGTTTTTGCAAAATTTTGCTCGTGAAGTTCGAAACTCGTTAAACTGACGGGTCCCGTAAACCTAGTGTTAAAGGCGTGGTTCACGAGAGAAACGCATGATCGCGAGAGAATTGTTTCTTTTCTGCACGAGGGACGCGGAAATTCCCGATTAAAAAGGACAGAATCCTGCAATTTAGCGCGATTCCATGGACGGGGAACGGCAAAGGGAGGCGATACCGCGATGAAGGGCACACGCATGCGATTGCACGCGCGAAGGAAGAAACGCGAAATCGTGATCATCCCGCTGTTGCTCGCATTGTTCAACGCTCCTTCCCGCGAAGGCGATGATGATGACTGCGCTTCCGCCGCGGGGCGTTCGCCCTGTTCGAAGGAACGACGGAAGGAAATGTCGTTGGTCGGGTGCGTGAGCACGCGTGCTTAATCGCGAGCGATCGATTCTTCGTTTCGTTCGAGTGCTGGGGAGAAGCGCGAGCAGGATCGCGCGTGCCTAATGGAAATCGGCTGTTACGCGTGCCCCTCGATGATTTTTCGGTGCTCTAATGAGACAGGGGATCCGCGAACAATAGCATTGTCATTAAGCAAAACTCGCGAATGAATTTTCTGGAGGACACTGGACGCGTGGCGTAGACGATCATTTTAATTAATGTGTATTTAAGGGATGATTTCAGTTTCATTTTTTCGGAATTTTTAGGAGTTTTGTCTTGTCACAGAAAAGCAGTTATGTGACGTTATGTTGTAAAATAGAATAGCGGAAAGATAGATTTATTCTGTTGAAGGCGAGAAAGGAATTGGATTGTTGAAAAAATTGATTAATCGTGATTGGGAATAAATACTTTTTTTAGTTATTAGTTAATATATTTTTTAATTTAGTGGCTGTTTATTGTTTGCTTGCTCCCTAACGGGGTACAAGAGATCTACGTTCCCTTTACAATTTTTGTCCCAACTTGATTCCTTTTTTCTATCCTACTTTCTATATTTACACCTTTTACATCACTTTCTATCTTCATTCCTAATACATTATCACATTTATTCTCCACCTCTGCTTAGCAACCACGTAATCTTTTCTCTCATCCTTTCCACTCACTCTTCCCTACATCTACTGTTTCGTCTTGTAGTTAAATCAACATTGAACGTTAATCGAAAAACGAAAAGAAAAACATTATACAAAATTAAATCGCAGTTACCGTTTCTAAACTCGACTTCGTTAATCGTTTCGAGGAAAGCAAGTGAAAAATGAAAAGGGAAGGTGTATAAAGTTGGAAATTCGCTATCGGGGTGTAAAACAGCGAGGCTTGGCTTGTTCCCCGCCTTCGGGTCCAACCCCATAATTCCTTCTCGCGTAGAAACGATAAAAGAGCGGGCGAAGTTAAATTCTCTTGTTCCACTGCCACGTCTCTCACGTTTCCGGGCGAAAGCACGGGCGTAACTCGCAATCACCGTTCATACTGTTTGTTGTTCGAAATAAGAATCGCGGGACGTAGTTGCAGGCCGCGCAATATACCTGGACAGAACGTTACCTTGGTGTTTCCCTGATCCAGGAAATTGCACGTCCCAGCGCTGCGATTCTGTGACGTGCACCGTGTGAAAT
Organism: Tetrapedia diversipes; assembly: GCA_033822845.1. Classification (NCBI taxonomy): domain Eukaryota; kingdom Metazoa; phylum Arthropoda; class Insecta; order Hymenoptera; family Apidae; genus Tetrapedia; species Tetrapedia diversipes. Next base: position 60,787 of record JAOPTO010000740.1, on the reverse strand, counting down.
GAGTTTTCACAGGATGGAAAGGGAGCGCGATAAAGAGGAAAGGATATATACGAGGACGTGCCTGCGAATTTGGGTGAAATCGTCGGACTGGGGCGTTAGAAGCTCGTGCTGACAACAGACGTTCGTTAAATGGATCGCAGCGAAATTTTCTGTAATTTGTTCGTTGTTCAAAATCGCTTTCAGAAGTGTTCCAATTTTTTATTAAGTTTGTTGGAACAGGGTTAATATAGGATTGAATTAAGTAGATCCTTAATTTACCGTATAAGTCACCTATTTATTAAACAAATCGAACCATCGTCAAATTATTGACGCTATTATACTAATCATCCCTTTCATTCTCAATCTCGCTTCATCGAAACGGTTCTAAGAGCCGATTTACCCTTTGCACTTGATAGGCAACTCTCTGTTTTTAGAAGTTTTCAACATAAAGGTATTGAAATTAAATGGTACCAAAATTTACTTAAACTCTACGATTTATTTCGTTCAGATAAACAGTATTGAAACTTTTAGAAGCTATTATACTTTTATGACTATTTGTATCTGGAAATTTGTAAAAACCGTTTGACCACCGACAATCGCCTCTTGACTGCAAACGGTTAACCCATTCACTGCCAGACAAATTTAGAACGAACATATTCATATATATATATATATATATAATGATGGTAAAAATATATAATTATTATGTTATAATGTAATGCGTTTAAGTTATAATTTTTTTCACAAAAATTGATAATTAATATGTTTTCCGCGCTACATAAATTTGTCATTCATCCTTTCTAATAATTCCCAACTCAAATGGCCATTTCTAATCAATCTAAATTGTAGCACACACTACGAGACATCTCGTAGTCGACAGTTTTGGTACATACGCTTACTACGAGATACCTCGCAGTTCACAGTGAATGGATTAAACCTACAAAACAGACAACAAAACTTGTTCTACCGCATTTAACTTCAATTTCTCGCGCGCCAACGAGAATACTCTGTCATCGGTGCTGAAAGTTAGGCTAGGAAACGCTGTCGCTCGTTAATGTCAGCGCGACCGGTGTCAAGTATGATGTAATACGCTGTAACGCGTTCGGCATCGCGATAAAAGCTTTCGGAAGCGTGAACGAGCCCGGTTGGTGATGGACGAGCGATAGAAACGCGTTTAACGATGTCCCATCGTCGGTTACGTTAATCGTTCGACGATCCGCTGTCAATAGCGTTCTCCCGGGGGTGGCTTTTACGAGACCCGTCTTTCGGGACGGGGGCGAGAACGGTCCTCGATTCTTTTTTTTTTGTCTAATGAGATCGCAAGTCACTTGCACACCCGTCGTGCTAATCCGAATTGAGCTACTTTCCCGCCCGTCGACCCGCAATTACCGTGTCGACATGATATTCACGGCTGTTTTAATGACTGTCCATGGAACGTCACTTATATCGTGGAACTGTGCGGGGAATAATACGATCGAATAGGTGTGACAGGGAAAAATTGTGGAACAAGTGATTCTCGATATTAATTAAAATACTATCTGTCTACCTCCATTTCTACCTTTACTGTGAATTCTGGATTATTTTGAAGTTGGTGTGTCTCTCTCCTATCTTTTCATTTGTCTATGACGTAGCTTTCCAGCTTAGAGGAAAAGATATCTTTGATATAAAGTTTTGTATAAACGAGCGATATTGTATAAGAAATGTAACAGTGGACAAAAAGAAATTTGCAGTTAAAATTTATACATACCAGTTATTTGTATCAATGTTAATAACACTCACATAGTTAATAACACAGAGATACCCCCCACCCTCTACGTACTATATAGGTATTCTTTTTTTTATACGACTATATTCACGTGGTACGCAAATAATCCATACTTATCGTGTAATGCTAATGTTTCTCCGTACCCTCTAATATTTAAACTTCTTTTTGATCGCTACCATATACTTCCTTTTCAAATGAAGAGGGTAAGAATATATTAAAATTGGAAGTTGTAATAATCAGCACCCACGCGTGTAATACTTAAATATTTCTGTGATGCTATCGAATGCCAATTGTAATAAAATGAACAAAGAATAGAATGTTCCTGATTCCTCGCAAGAGAAACACTACCCCCAGTAATCAATACCCACGCGTATACTACTTAAATATTTTTGTTACACTATCGAATGCCAATCGTAGTAAAATCAGCAAAGAATATAATATTCCTAATTCTTCGTCAGAAAAACACCACCCCCAATACTACTTAAATATTTCTGTTACACTTTAGAATGCCAATTGTAACAATATCAGCAAAGAGTAGAATGTTCCTGATTCCTCGCAAGAGAAACACCATCCTCAATAATCAATACCCACGCGTATACTACTTAAATATTTTTGTTACACTATCGAATGCCAATCGTAGTAAAATCAGCAAAGAATAGAATATTCCTAATTCTTCGTCAGAAAAACACCACCCCCAATACTACTTAAATATTTCTGTTACACTTTATAATGCCAATTGTAACAATATCAGCAAAGAGTAGAATGTTCCTGATTCCTCGCAAGAGAAACACCACCCCCTGCCCGTCGTCTGAATGCATTCGCAGATCCCGTTTACCTCGAATACCGGGCTTCATTACGGCCTCCGTGGCAGGTAGCAAAAATAAACGGAGAAAATGGAAACGGAGAGCGGCACGGCTTCGATTGTTCCCCCGCGCGGATCACGGATTCCAGCGTATTTTCGAAGACAAATACACGGGACGCTGTGTGGGCCCGCCGGGCGAGGTAAATTCAATTTTAACGGGCGCGATGCGCGAACATGGAAGAGCAAACAAAGAGAAGCGGGCACGTAAGGAAACGGTGTTTCACGCGCGCCGCTTTTCGTGTCCAAACAATTACACGGCGGGTTGTACGGCCCGTCCATGGTAACCCACTTACGTGGCACATCGACTTCGCGAACTCACCCGCCCGCATTAATGGTCGGTCGCTAATGCGCGAATACTCCATTACGCGGGCTCGTGATGTTTACCGACCTCTCGCCGCCTTGCATTTTCTCGTTACGTAAGAAATTTCTGGCTGGAGGATCGGTGGCATGGAAGAAGCGTACAGGGTTCCTGATGGTGGTCGAGTTGTTGAGCACAGCGAGAAAGTGGACAAATTAGGATGTACAGGAGTAGTCGAAAGTTTGGAGTTACCGTGGAAGAGAAACTCGAGAAACGTATTAATTTAACCCTTTGCATCTAAGAGAGGCGAGTTTTGGCCGTCAAATAGTATTGTTTATTATTAAAATGTCCCGTTAGTATAATACATGAAAAATATAGTGACACAGTGAGGCAGAATGTGTAAAATAAATTAAATATAAATTAGTTCTCTTCACTCGCTGCTGCCATCCTGAAATAGCGGGTAAAGGCAATTTCTCTGCGGGTATTAATTTCAGACTGACAGAAAGTTATTGAGAGAATTGCAGTGGCTGCAACTCCGAGAGTGATTCCAAACTTTTAACCAACAGTGTACGTATATTGCTTTCGGTGCGTCCTACTCGAGGAGATGTTCTTGAGGGATTCTTTTATGCGGACTTACTAACTTCGTGCTTCGTGGAACGTCTTAGAGTTTCGGTTGAAGCCAAGGCGAACACGATGGTTGGGCCAGGAGGTGGGGAAATGTGTACAAGGTGAGGAGCGAGTTTGGGATTGCATAACGATATGTGAAAAGGGGTGATGTTGATGTTAGTGAAAGAAGGGATGGAGTCGTGGAGTTTACGAGCGCAAGGGATTAAAGGGGAAGCCACGAGTTTGCATTCGTAGAAGATTTTAATTTTGGAATTAAACAGTTTTTAGTTTACAAATTCTCAGACAATCGATTCCCAATTTCTCACCCCTCAATTCGACAAATTCTTAAATTCTCAGATTTTCATACTCACGAAAAAGCTCATATTTTTAAATTTTCAAAAATTAAGATCTTGACTATTTTATTGACAGATTAATCTTTTATTTATTTCAATCCTATGTCTTTGTCGATTTTTCAATTTATGTGAACATTATGGTAAATATACGCTAGAACTTGCATTAAAGCGCCTGTGTTCGAAGAATTCTAGCTACCAAAGAATCGAACCGTCAAATTGCCCAACAAACCGTCGCGCAACACGCGCCAGTCGAGCGATCAAAAAGAAACGCGCCCGGCCCCCGTCCCGTTTCCGTTTATCGGCAAACGTTTTCCTTGCACAAAACCCGAGCCTCGAATATCGCCAGAGGCGCGAGTATCGCCAGAAAGGCGCGGGTTTCCTCGCGAAAGAAGACCCTCGCCATTAACATCAAAAACGGCCGCGTTTCGTGCGCGCAGGGGGTGAGACGGGGTAGGGAGCCTCGCGCGACAAACGCGACGAAAAGCGGAAATTCCTTGCAGAAAGTGCGAAACACGGCGGCCGCGTTTAACTCGCGGGTACTCCATATTTATACCATTACCATCCCCCTGCGTACGTGTCGGCTCCACCAGCGCGCGACACGTTTTTCCACCCTTGTTGGCTGCGCACAGACGATCGCGCGCGCGACTTCGCGCTCTTAATACACGCGTGCACGCAGCCGAACGAGCGGAAACCGGGCGGGCGGCGACGGTGAGACGGAACAGGGGCCGATGGAATACCGTTCCACACTAATTGCTAAATGCTAATGTACGCATACGCTTTGGCGACGCCTACTTTCGCGGCAGGACATTATTCGCGACCGAACCCTCCTCGATCGGCGCCGGGGATCGCACGCGGGATCGTCGTGGATGGCTCGTCATCCACTTTCGTCGGTGCCGACGGTGCCGCGCGCCCGGGGACCTGCCGCGATCGGAATTTGCATTTTCATCCCCCTACCTCGGCCGCCGTGGATTAATCATTCCGGATCGCTACTTGCTGATTTATGAAAATGGAGGACAGGGTGGCGCGCCGACCGTGGATGAGATTCAACCGTCGCGTGGCCTCTCTGTTTCTGCTCGCCCTCCCTGTCCCTCCTCCCGTAGACAGTGGAGGGGGCTGAGGGGATGTTTATCGCGATATTGAGCCCGATGACGGGGGAGGGTCTCTGGCCTTTGTGAACTGTGAGAGGTCGAACGGGTTGATGAAGGTTTCGAGGGTGATTTCGCTGGACACAGGACGGACGTTGTTTCGGGTGTTGTAATTGGGTTCTGGAGATTGTACCTGGGTTATGTGTTCCTGTGTTGATGTAACGAATCTGATAGATATTGATGTAAAACGGATGCTTGTGGAAATTCATATCTTTATGGGTAGTAGGTAAAGTTTTGGGACCCGGACAGAAATTGGTTTTATCGTTAGAGGGTTCTAAAAAATTCCGTATGTTCTGTGCAAGTGTATATATTGCTCTTGTAAACATATATTTTGCATGTTCGTTCGTATTTGGTTGATAATTTACCAATCATTTGTCGTACTCGGCATCAAATTTTAATATGCATAAATGACAGGAAGTTTCAGTTATGATAAACACAATACAATTCAGATATTGTGCATAATACAACAACTGTACGTATGTAATAGCAGCTAAAAGTCTAAAATCAATGATAACCAAAGTTCACGTTGTATATTGATCAACAAACAGAACACTATTAACAAGAAGAATGGACGGGGAAGAAGTGTATATTTACAAATCAAAGGAACTGCCGCTACATATGTATGTATTACACTCTTGTCCCAAGACTTATGTCCACCACCGCGTACATATATTCTACGAGTCCCAAAGTCTCGCAACTGGAGAACATTTCGTCTCACTACATAAAGCTCGCGGGAACAGACTCTGTGGTTGTATACACGTCAGCAGACTTGGTCGTTCCCCTGGATGAGAAGTCGCAGTAGCCCGCCACGACTTCCGGCTGCAAAGAGACGCTCGGAATCGAGGTAAATTTTTTCAAAGGAAAACAAGCTATTAACCCGAGGGTTAGAGATAATCTCGGGGCTGAATTTTCCCAGCCGTGTATATATCTCGAATCTCTCCTCGTTCTGGCTAAAGCGCGGCCGCGCCCTGAGACGACCCGTCCTGAAAAGGATTAAAGGCGACTTGACCTGGCAACCTTTTTATCGTACCAACGTTTCCTGCTGCCGTGCTTCCGGATGCATTGAAAAGATTACACACATTTACAGAGATAGATTTATAGATGTAGATTATACAGAAACCTATAGGTTTACTATTAGATCAGTCAATAGGAATATATATGTACTGTATAAATCAATCAGAAAACATCCCTCGGTGGTTGTAGGGAAAAAATTAAAAAGAAAATAAGTGCAACTTTAAAAAAAATACAGGATTTATGGAGTTAAGAAAATTTTCACGTATTTTAAGCGGTGGATTTAGAGAAGAATCGTTCCAACGTTTCTGGATGCATTAAAGAAATCACACACATTTATAGAAATAAATTTATAGGTGTATATAGCAATCTATAGGTTTACTATTAGATCAGTGAATAGGAATATATATGTACTGTAAAAATCAATCAGAAAACATCCCTCGGTGGTTGTAGGGAAAAAATTAAAAAGAAAATAAATGCAACTTTAAAAAAAATTCTTATAGAGTTCAGAAAAATTTCACGTATTTTAAGTAATGAATTTGGAGAAGAATCGATAAGTGTGCAGCAACACTGTTTAAGTAAATTTAAGTATGCACCGATGTGGAGAGGTCCTTATCGGTGTATAAATTAATTTTAATTGACAAACGCCACCACCTTTTGCCATCAACCGTTTGTAAGATATATTTCAAGCTGCACAGTGGTATTTGTTTTTCAAAATTTTTTAATCTAAAAAAATTAACTTATGTCGCTTTAATGAGAGACTAGATAGATACTGTTGTGTTTGAACGAGACCATAGTAACTCCCTTCAGAGATTTAATATTTTGTTTGTTGAGACTACATTGTAATATCTTATATGTACATCCGCCTTGATAAACACGGTGTATACGGGGTGTTTCCGGTTTTAACCGACGAGCTTTGGGAGCGCATCGGGGCACTCGAAATGAAACAGGAAGTTCATGTAAACACGTGCTGGCAATCGCTTAGCTACTCCGATACGGTGATATTGCTGTTACTCGTAAATGTTTGATTCTGTATTAAGATTCAACCGATTAAATATTCACCCTCCTGTTTTACTGCCATTTTTATTCACTTTTTGTTATATTTTATGTACCTTTTATCGATTTGTGCTAGAAAGTGTTATCAAATTACTCTTATTCGGTCTGCCACCTTTTAAACATTATTTGCTAGCGTTTTGTTAAACAATATATTGGTGCGCGAATTTTTCCACGCCATTTGTTTCCTGTTGATAGCAATTCTTATTTTTCTCCTGTCATAAATTAAGTATAATTATCATGTTCGAGCACAACCCCTTCTATCAGTCTTCCCATCAGTAGTAAAACACGCGACGTTTGAGTTTATTCCATCGCATTCACCTCTACTTATCGCGGTTATCGTTATTCCACATCAATATCTTTCCGATTTTAATCACCGCATCGCATTACTTTCCCAGAAATTAGACTCGTTTATTGTTCTCTAATGAACACTGCCTAATCCATAAATAGCATGTTGTTGCTTGAGAACAATAACTTGCGATTCAATGTAATGATAACACGGTGGTACTCGGTTGCATGTGAAAACAGCAAGTTACAAGAACTGAATATTTTTTTCAGTCGAAGATCGACCAGTGCGTGGAAAACTATTCTTAACGATTCGAATTAACGAAAAAAATTAGAGTAGATTTCAACGTCGATATAAAGCAAGAAGTGATCCCAACATTTGGCTAACGATTTATACTTCTCTATTAATAAATCAATATTAATATTATTTTTAAATTAATATATACAACAGATAAACATATATAGAATACTACAATGTATTAAAAATTTATTCTTAATAACTGCAATACTAATTTCGATTCGATAATTTTCGAAAAAATCGGAAAAATGAGAGATATCTCTCTTCATTCGCTTAGTTAAGTGTTAACACAGCATTCCGTTGTCGTTCGTCTCGCGACTCACGACGCGTTTCCGCGCGAAATCATGGCGACCCAGCGGTTTAATTGCACGGAACGCGAAGGTCGGAGGCCCTAACACGCTCGAAGACAAGATCGTCTTGGCCAACGATACCGGGAATCGAACGGATTAACATCGGGAGCGAGTGATTCGGAGCGTGTTACCGGTGGCCGCACACGCGGCGTCCATTTATAAATAGAGCACCGCGTTACAGCCAGCTCGATCTCGAGCCGATTCGGGTCTGGATCGTGTCGCGGGGATATCCAGCCAGCTCGCTCGCTTTCAAACAAGTCCACCGCGACGGATTCATGTCGTACAGTGCAAGGTTAACCGAGTCTGTTAAAAAGGCGAGCGTTAGCTGTATGCAATGTTAAAACAGATGATAATAAAGTTAACTGCCAATCCCGACAAAAAAATAATGTCAGCGATGGTGACACCTCACGACAGGTCGAGTAATTAATTAATTACTAAATAAAAACGAATATCACTGGCATGTGTATTCTAATAATCTTTAATAAAAAAAAAATCAACCTCAGTTAGTCTGTCGAGTACAGAATTGCAACCCGAGCTAATTATACAGTAGTCAACAAAAGTTTAAGACCAGGCGACAGTATAAAACATAGCTTTATAGTATGCAAATATCGTCCATATATTCATTGTTATTGTTATCGTTATTATGATCCACTGTTTACACATTAACACAAAACACGAATTTCGTTTATCCTACCATTTCTCATGAACGAATTAATTAATTTTCCTCGATTCTTTCGTATTTTTCGTTCATCTAAACTTAAATCGAACGTTGCAACGTATCGGTAGGCCCAAAATGAGCAACATTGAAACAGAAACTAAACTGAACGTAACGAGGATGCAGAAGCTGGCCGTGCACGGGAAGCGATTAACGCCAATTGTGGTTTCATTAATTTTCATCCGCGCTTTCGCGTCGGCCGAAGGTGACGCGGCCGGGAGTCCCGAATCCGGGGGCCCCGTTCCCCAAGGGGCCCAGCCGACACGCCGTGGGCCTGGTTGGCAAGGTCGACGGTCCGTGTGTACGCACACGACTCTTTTTGCCCCTGGTAGACGCTCGTGTTGGTGGTGGTGGTGTCGGATTGATGCATTGAGTGCTGGGCGGGCCCCGCGCGCTCCGTTTGCGCTTGGGTGGCTCGGTTTCAGCGGAGAGTTTAATTGGGATATAAAATATGCTTGCTGGTAAAACTGCGCCGGGGAGGGAGGACGTTGTAAAGATGCTCGGTGACAAGGGAATTCGCCGACGGGGATATTTTTTTCGGGATTCGCAGAGGGGAAGTTGAACGGTGGATTGAATGTTAACCCTTTTTTTTTGAAGAGGTGACTGTTAGCGATAAGATAATAGTTTGATAGTTTCGCAAATTTTCAGAAGTTAGTTAGCTTGTTTATAAGTCAAATTCAGAGATTAAATGGTCATATGTGTAAATTTTAGCGTATTACTGAACTAAACTGAATGACGTTTAATATAGGCGAATTTTAGTAAACAGTTTGAATTTGACAATTTTTGAAGTTAGTATCGTTAGGCGACTAATAGTCATCTCTCGAGTGCAAAGGGTTAACGGGTTGACATTTAGCAATGATCGTTGGAGAATGGAATATTTGGAGTAACTTTACAGAGTAATTTGGTTATGAAAGAGATTAATGAACCATTAAAGATTAGGATCCGCTTAATAACTTTTGAATTGGTAGTTTTAAGTTTTGAGTAAGTTTTAGATCGTTGGAAACTAGATTTGATTAATTTAAGTGTTTAATGCGCGAGTCTATAGGTGTTATTTGGTGTGTGACTTGATATCGTTAAAAAAATTGCTAAAAAGAAAAGGATTTATCGTGTGCTATGAAAGTTCCTTGTCCATAAGGAAATTGATTTTCGCAATTGAAAAGTTTTGCAGAGTTTTCTTGATAAATAGGTGAAGGAACTATAAAACAGAAGCTATTAACAATAAATTGTATCTATTAAAAGCTATGTGAATGTGTATAGAGATGGTAAAGGTACAATATTTGTATAGGACTGTCAGATAAAAAACAGTTAACGAACCGATCCTAATGTGTTAATATCATTCTACCTCGAGCATCCTGGTGACTTAGTAAAAGTTGCAGTCGACGAAAGATTCAGACGATAAGAAACCCAGGTAGAACGCTCAATTATGAAGTCCTGCGGAGGGAATGCTTTACAACTCCACGGAATGACCACTACGACCAGTGAAAGAGAATGAAAAAAACATGAAATCCTACAATCTATTCCGTTCCATCATAAAATGTAACCTTCCATTACATGGCACGGCCGCTGAAAACACGAAACTCGGTTTCAAACAGAGGCAGATCCCTGTTACACGCGTCCCCGGCAGCCTTGAAACGCCATCATCCATCTAATCCGCGTGACAATCCACGAAACCATCAATCATCCGAATTCGTCCGAGCCACAAGCAATTAAGCTTACTCGTTTGCCCCCTCCCTCTATCTCCCATGATCCATTTGACTTCCTCTGGCCGCTGGTGTTCCGTTAAACCTTGTTCAGATTAGTCAAATTCAAATAACTTGACTTCGCTTTCGTGTTCGTACAAGCTGAGCCATAAGTTAACTTGAAATCGTTCTAATTCAAGCAATCTGATTTCGAGGAATGGCTGAAAAATATATAATATCGTGTTTCAAACCGAGGGGCAGAATCTTAATTTCACTTGAAATTAGTAAGGCTGTTTCAAATATATCACAATTTCACGTGCGAAAATTGAATTCATAGTGTTCCGGTTCAAATGATTTCAATAGAAGTTACCTAAATAACTAACGGGGACAAGTATAAAAATTTATACAGATATTCCGACTCAAATAAATGACAATTTCACGTTGAAAAATTGATTTCGAGGTGCTTCAATTCAAGCGACTTAAATGCAAACGATAGTGTTACTAATTAACACGAACAATCATAGTGATTTAAAAGGATATTTCGAGTTCAACAGATAAGAGATTGTTATCGATAAAGTGACTTGAAATTGCCTCGATTCAAACAACTAGAAATTGAAAGTGACTCCACTGATTAACGATAACAAGCGCGTAAGGATAGAAGAATATTTCGAGTCGGTTAAAGAACAAGTTGGCATTGGTGAATGATTAATCTCAAAATCACTTCGATTCAATCAACCTGACCCAGTGCCACTATCTTGACTTGCTTCAACGAGGCTCTAATGAATCGCGGCGGTTTCCGCTATCGGTGACCGGCATCGGCCGAGCCGATAAGGGTCCGATAAACGCGAATTCCACGGCGAAGGTGTGCCCCCGACAGAGGAAAGGGGGAACACGCTGTCAAAGCAATATCTCTCAGACGGACCGTTCGGTCGGTTCGCACTTCGTTATATCTCCCCGGGGCGTTGGCTGCGCTGCACTGCGCGCCGCGGACTCAAAGACGACGTAATTGCATCTCGTGCGCAATATACGCTACTTACGTATCTCTTAATTAATTCGTGCCCCGCCCGGTAATTATTTCCATATCGCCAGACACGTACCCCTGTGACCCTCCTGAGCCGCCCCCGCGACGACGACGACGACGACGTCGGCGACGCTGAGGAGGATCAAGTCGAAAGAGAGAGAAGAGCGCGGGAATATCGAGCATTTCCGACCTCAGCCACCGTATCTTTGCGCGCTTTCCTCTTTTTATCCGCAATTAATTACGTGGCAACGAGATACGCTCCGGAAAGGGAAATAGAGAGAGAGAGAGAGATAGAGAAAGGGCGTGGAGGGAAGAGAGTGAGCTCCGTTTGGGACACGACGAAAGGTGAAGGAAGAGAGAGAAGCGCTTATCACGGCAAGACAATTATACTTTACGAGCTTCACCCCTCGTATCGTCCGCGAGCACGCTAATCGACCGGGTATTATTAGCCACGCTGATTTCGTTCGCGGCTGATGAAGTCCGTTTTTAGAGCTCAGACTCGACGCGATCGACGGAAATCGGCGTGGGGGGATTTTTCGTTCGATTCGCAGACAAATCGTACTGGTCGTGTGGTGCAGGCAGTATAAGTTTGCTTGCTTCCATGCGTTTTCGATTTGCGGAATATTTCGGTGGAATAGTCGCGACGACGAATTTTGATCGGTAATCATCAGTTTGTAGAATCGTAATTACTTGCCGATTTGTTAATACCAGTTTATAATAGAATTATAATTCCTAATTAGTGAGATGAGGTTCGACAGACCTGGGAAATTTCTGGTTTCGTTGTAATTCAGGAAATGTTCACTTTCTTGTTGCTTTGTTGAGCTTATTTCTTGTTTTTTGTCAAAAAAAATGCAATTTGTTTAGTTTCTAAATATAGTAGTTAATACAACTGGCAATTTATTTTCTTCAATTATCTGTGAGCATCTAAATAATTCTGCAGAGTCCTGTGGATCTTATCGCATCGAGTATCCGACAAAATGGCCACCTTACTAGTTACCGATTGAGATAGCACATGTCACGAACTTATGCGATTCACATAAGTTGTACATATATGGATTATGTGTAAATAAAATTCAACGATCATTGAAGCAGAAAAATAGTTTGTATTTCAAACAATTTGTAGACAAGCATTAATCGTGGAGAGAATACAAATTTTTGTATATTGCAAAAAGAAATCGTTGGAGGGTATTTTGGTTGTTGCTTTGTTAACTGCTTTCTCTATATTAGTTTATTACAGCAATGAATATTTGTAAAATAAATATTTACTCTATCCAATGAGACATTTAAGTTGTACAATCGGTTCGAAAACTATCCGATCACTTTATGCATTAAGCGAATTTGCGTAAAATTGTAGGTTTGCGAGTGAAACATTGAAATAGAATTTATTTTTAAGGAATATTTATCAGTTTTCTTCACTGTGCTGTACAACAATTTTTAAATTCGCTTAACACGCAAGATGGATACTTTTGGGACCGGTTGTACATACTTGACAATTCCCGAGGGAAGAGCTCGTGGAGCATTTTCGTAGTACACATAGCGCACTCTACGTGCTTCGTAACCTTGACTGCCATCTGTTATCATTTCTCAGAAATGCTTCGCATCTCGTATCCTCTCCTCCGTATCGCTGTCCTCCATTTTCGAGGCTGAACTATCAAAAAAGTGTTGCCAATGAGAACAAAAACGGCGATACCAAAAAAAAAAAAAAAAAAACAGAAGATGATTCGTTGTACGTATCAGAATATATGCACTGCATGCAGATATATGCAAATATATTCTACTCTCGTTTATTCGTGGAATACGGATAATCGTCAAATCTCCCCAGCCTCATATTTACATAATACGTATTAAATATTTATTACAATAACACCGTCCACCTACGAGACTGTACATCCTCCGCGCGCTCCGAGCTGTTGGAGCGGGTCCAATTAGAAGTAACGAATTAAAAGTCATCTTACTGTACGTAGCACGGGTCCTCTATTATCACAATTAATCGAACTCACGTCACATTCCGCTGGCCACACCTTCTCGGCTACCCCGGAGCAAACGGATACCTGCCACCGGTGTCCAATGTAATATTTACATTTCAATTAGGCTAACAGTCGTCTTACAGTGGAACGATCGCGATCAGCATTATTAATCCTTGAGAAATCGAAAGCTCGATCGTTCCCCACGGTCAAGAGCGCATCGGCGTAGAGGGGCGGGGAACCGTATGGGGGATCGTGCCAAAATCTGTCCGCCTCCGTCCCTGACTGATCGACGATCACACGGTATGCAAATAAATGGTTCCTGAAATAACACCACGCGTCCGTTCAGATATCATAATCGTGCCCGTTAAAACGGTCGTCGGTTGCGCGGTTAGTTAACACTAGATCGTCGGAGTGAGTCAATTTGACTCACTTGTGATTTTGTCAAATTCAAGTACCATGCGAAAGGAATGAAATGATAAAAGAAACTGCGGAAAATGTATTTTAAAAAACAGCATATTTATGTAAAAATTGTTTGGAACAAACTTTCTCAAACGTAAAGATTTATTTATTTTTTTTAAACTTCAATCTTCCTATTTGAGTCAAATTGACTGGTTTCAGGCAAAATAGATATACACCCGACATCCGGCAATCTAGTGTTAAAGAATGATCGATCACCTTTCTGTTCGCTTTCGATGGGTTCCTTGGTATCCTGTTGCAACGGGAAAAGGGAGAGAGAGAGAGAGAGAGAAAAAAAGATACAGGGAACAATAAATCGGCAAATCGTTGAGCAGCACGGGCGGCTGGTTCTATGCATGCGGGCAACGTAATGCGAAAATTGGCACGGGGAACGAAGGGAACTGGTATAAGCTGCAACGTGGCTCGTGTCCAACAAACGGGACGCTCTAAACGGTGCGCTGTTGTGTGTCGTATCGATTGATACAAAGTTGGTTTGGCACGCCGATCGAATAGCGATCGGAGAGTTAAGCAATTTCCAGTGGTAGCAGATTCTTCGTTTCTTGATCGCGTAGTGTCGTTCGCAGATTCACGGCTTTCGAATTTGGTGTTAAATACTTAATCGTTGCGATTCGTTCGCGATGGAAATATTCTCGGAAATGAGGTATCGAGTGGTCGTTGAGCACTTAATCATATTCTTGCAGCATATTCAATTGTTCAGGACTAGAATCATTCTGTAATTTGATCTTCAACGGTCATCTTCAAAGAATATTTCGTTTGCCACTTCGTTTCATCCTTGTCGCAGCGTAATCAAATTCGTTTGACGTTCGTGTAATCGTAATCATGATTCCCGAAAACGTGTAACACCTTGAATTCCAAAAACAAAATTACTTCCATCATCAATTATCCTGCACCCCGTCGATTCTCCTTCCTTCAAATCTGTATAACCAGAAACATGACGCGTAAACCGCTGCCAAACCCCGGACACGATACCGTGCATCGTGTCCGATCCACAATCCACGCAGCTCAACAGCCTGAAAATCCACCATGTCACGCGGAAGCGAAGCCAAACATCGATCCTCAATTACTGGCGGATCTGTTGCCGCTCTCGAGCGAGCCTCGCCTCACGCCATCCGTCCTCAGGATCACCCCTTGCGCGATCCCGTAATGTTCAAACGGGTCCTTGCCGTAGAAAATCGTCTCCTCGACCCTGTGACTGTGGACAGTTAAATAATTAGATTTATTTAATAACCGGCTATTGTCATTGCAATTACCTACAATGCACATATTTCTATCGGTAACTAAATTGTTGTTACAATTTAATTTTTACGATTCAATTACTTTTTTATGTCTTTTTTCCCTTTTTCTATATGTGCACCTCTTATTTAATAAATAAGTAATATGAATAATTTAAAAAAAAATTGCTGATATGCAAAAATACGTAGAAATATTTATTAAAGACGCATTTTTCAATAAATGCACTTCACAATAACCAAATTCTCACAAATACATGTTATATGTAACAAATATCCATTGAATCAATCGCTACGTCTTTGCTTCTGAATAGTATATTAAAAAAATGGTCGATCGGTTGCCGAATGTCGATAACTAATTGTCCCATAATAATAAATCTGTTCGAACAACCGATCGATCGGTTTCAAGCACACCCGGTATATCCATTCCTACCTGTGACCCGACCTGTGCTTCGGTGGCGTGGACATTCTGGCCGGAGTGGTGGTCGGGCTGTTCTTCGGGGTCGCCATTTTACCAGAAACGGAAGAAGAAGGGCTGTTTCTAGGCGAGCTGGGTAAATTCCCGGCCGATCCCGTCGCGGGACCGTTATTACTATTAACCACCGTGTCCCCAGCCGCGACCGCGTTGATCCCCTGCAGCGTGTTGAAGCTCTGCATGACTAGGTGGGAGGCGACCGACATCGTAAGCGGATTCGTCGCCTGCGCGACGGCAACCGGTCCGGCCGCCGGTTTCTCGCCCCTGGCCAACGGCAACCCGCCACTCGACTGACTCTCCACTCGAGCCGCCGCCGTCGACAGCATTACCGCGGATTGATTTTCTACTCGAGACATTGATTGCGTCGCGGATCGATGCTCCGCTCTCGGGGTTGCGTTTTCGCCCCGAGCAGCCACCGATTGCCCATTTGGCAGGGATGGTCTATCTACCGATCGACCGATCCCCGTGCTCGACCTGTCTGGCTGCACCGGGCTGGCCAGCACCGTGGCCGACTGGCTCCTCTTCGCAGAGTCTTGCCTGTTTCCGTTCAGCATCGGCGAGGCTGGGAATGGGGCAGTTTGCGAGCGATGCCTTCTAGCTGGGATCTGCGGGCTCCTCGACGAGTTGCGATCGTCCATCCGCGACGGGATGGTCTGATCTTGGAGCTCCAGGTGGTTGGCCAGCTCTGGAGTACCCTCCTGCGGGGACAGGCTAGACTTGAAGCTGCTGTTCGTTCGGATCGATTCGTCCTGGGAGGTGTTCAGGCTGCTCACTGGAGACGTATTCATGGTTTTACCATTCATTAGGGGCTTACGATCCTCCAGTTGGTTGACCTCGGTCTTCAGGGGCAATTCGAGGGGTGGTATCATCGCGTTACCGTTGGTACCGTTCTTGAGCGTGGCCCAGTTCGGGTCCCCGTTGGGGAAGCTAGCGAATCGGGCTATCGTCTCTCGTTCCTCGGCTACTTGAGGGGCGAACGGGATTTTCCTTTCGGTAGGCTGTCTTTTGACGGGCTGCCTTTTCCTTGGTGACGAGGCGTGCGTTCTGTTTCTCTGCTTTCTGGACTCGTTCCTCACCGTTGGACGCGTCTCTGGGAAGTGTCTGCCTTTCATCGAGCTGGGCTCCTCGTCCTCGTCCTCGTAGACGCGTATGTCCTCGTTCAAGTCGGACTCGTCCTCCTCGTACTCCTCGACGATCGCGCTCGCTTGGATCCATTCCCTGATGCGGTCCTTCTTCTTCACCCTGTCCACCGTCGTCTCTATCCCGTACGTGGTCAGAGTGTGAAGCAGTTGATTCTTCTCCTCGAGGGAGCTGTGGAAGCTGTACATGGACGGGCACAGCTCGTCCCTCTCGTCGGCGCCACCTGTACGAAACGTGGAATCAATGAGGCGTGCACGAGCACGGAGGAACGAGGGGCAGCGGTCTTTAATTCGCGTCGATCGTTACCGTTCATGGCCTTCTCCGCGCCGAGTTTCGCCAGCCACCTGTCCTCCAGGTATTTGTTTACCTCCAACACGCTCACCGGCCGTTTCTCGGCTTTAGGGTCCAGCAGCCGCTTGAACATTCTGCGAAGTATTAAGAGAAATTGTTATAGTTAGCGGGAATCGAGATTTAGATCGGTGATACGCAAATTGGTAGGTGTAGATTGTGTAACTAAAGGTTTAAGATGAAAATGGTGATTCAGCTGTTGGTAACTTCTGTGTGACTTAAAAATTAGCCATTGAACAAAATACCCGGTTATCCGTACGCATTAAGCACTGCTATACCACTAATTTCCTGTGTATTTATACTTATTAAATTTACTTTATCGAGTTTATTCATTATTTTATTCACTATTTAAATATAGTTGCTTCTACCGTATTATTATATATCATTTCATCTATTATGGCACTTTGTTGATATATCTGTATATACTTTTCAACCATTTTATTTCTCATAATTATTAAATCCTAATTTCGAATTCATTCGCGTGATTTCTTTTCATAGCTGAACTAAATTCTAGTTATAGAGGGGTTGTGTACCACTCGGTTGCCGATGCCAAGTTTTCCAAATTAGTTCTGTACACCTTGCGGGCCTACAGACACGTCGCGCGGACGAGGCCCGCGATCTCGCTACGTTTAATGATTCTATTCACCCAGAGACAATAAACCATTTAACCGAGGGAGTGGCTTGCTCTCGATCGTTCTCGTGCTTGTTTCGAAAATAAACCGACGCTAAAATGGAAGCATTTCTCGGTATTTCCCTTCGCCCGACCTCACAGCACAGATTTTAATCTGTTGCACCGTCTACCGTTCTGCTTGTTTTAACACGCAGGATCAAATCCGAATCCCGAAAACGCTATCCTTTTTATGAACTTCGTGCACGTCAACTCGCAACGTCCAACTTCCTATTTATTCAGATTGCCCCCCAGCCCACCGAATAAATTTTACTCGTTCCATGAACTCCGCGGAGTAATTTCATGATTATAACACGTGTCCAGGAATTCGAGCGGCATTATGAAGTTAATCGCTCTAATTGGAATACATGAATTCAAAATTTCTCCGAACACGAACAGTTCCTTGTCCCCCTTTTGTAATTAAACTTGCATTGATTACGATGTTTAATTATGAAATGATTCGAAATAGTACGGATTCGATTAACCGATGATTGAATTAATCAGTATTTACTAATTACTCGATAATTGTGGTAACGAGGGAATTAACGAATAATTTGGATTCGTTGCGTTATTCAACAGGGAAATTAATTTTATCCGGCGTTCGTCGGGAATAATCTACACGAATCTACGCTGGTCGATCGCTTTTTATCGGTTGTTACGTTAGCTGTTAATTCGTTCCGTTGACATCCTCCAGCGATAATTGAATACAGGCTGGCGCCTGGTTAACCCGTTCACTGCCAGACAAATTTAGAGTGTCTTGCCCTGGGTGCCAAGATTTCATTTTAAAGAAAACACGGAATTTAGCAAAATCCAATAACGTTAAGTTACGGATATAGTATTGAAATTGCATTTACTGTAATTTAAAAATGAAAAAAAATACGCTGCATGATATCTCATAGCTGGCGTCCCTGAATAAAATTCCTAATTCAAATGGCCATTTGTAATCAATCTAAATTGTAACGCACACTACGAGATATCTCGTGGTAGACAGTTCCCCGATACATACGCTTACTACGAGATATCTCGTAATTGGCAGTGAATGGGTTAAGCCGCAGGAAACTGACCTCTGCGCCCGTGAGCTGATCAGCTGAAATAATTTCGGTTTCTTGGCTATGTTCAGCGTCGCGTTGTGCCAGTTTTGATATCTGGTGTAACGCGGGTCGTCCAACGCCGCCTTCTGCCACGGCAAGCATCCGGTCAGACAGACAAATAGGACAATGCCGAATTGCCAGACGTCGTGCGACGTGAGAGCTCTGAAAACGTGAAACGTAAATAAGCTGTACGCCTGCACGCGCGCGGGTGTACATTTTGCCATTCATGATCACGCAAGCCCACGGTTTCGGCGAACCGCCGACAACTTTCAGGGGCTTTAACCCTTTCGCCGGTGAATCGCAAGCGAAGAGAAACGCGAAAGAGAATATTTTCGAATTTCGAGGCTCGCCTTCTTCGAAATTTTGAATCATTCGATTTGAAAGTCAAAAGTCGTGTATCTTCAAAGTTATTCCACGGCAGAGCGTGGATTAGTGTCGAAATTGGTTTTCAGGAAGTTATAATTGGACCTCGAACGTTTTAGACGTAGAATTTCGTTCTCTAGATATTGTAACGTGTACAACTTCGTTTTGGGTATTTCGAATATTTTTGCACGCTTAAGTTTCGCATGAATTGTATCGCAAGAAACGGGGACAGTGATTGAATGCAATCATAAAACATGGGGCATAAACGTTCCAGCGATTCATTTGTCTTTATTGCAACGAGAAGGTTGATCTCAAGATAAACCTCTCGCGTTCTCGATCGATCAAACATTTAGAATCGAATTACATCGACGAGGCGAAGTACGGATCGCGTGCCCCGGCATAAGTGTTAACCCAAATATTTCCTCCGACCACGATCCTCGAGCCAATTTCGAAACATCGCTTCCAAGAACATATTAATCCTTTGAGCACGCTGTTAAACCGAAGCTGTGGCGCCAAACGTTTGTAATTTAACAACGAGTCCAAGCAACATTCTCTTGCCATTCTCTTCGATTGCTCGTCGAGCAGACCATACGTTTGCAGAGATTTCTCCATGATTTTCATCGTTTGCAATTGTTGATTTTTATAACCGTGGCGGTGGCAATTTGTGTAATGTAAATCGAACAGGTCGCTGATATTCATTTTTCAGTTTCATAAGAAGAAAAAGAAATTGTGAATTGGAGAAATAATTGACAGGACCTTCGTCTAAATGAGAGTCCGCAATTTGAAGAAGATCGAACTGCTGTTATTAACACCGATTACTGTTACATACTTGTACAATCGTTGCAACTTTGCTTCCATCGAACATATATTTACTATCTCTACCTCCAAGATTGAAAATAACGTGATCAAAAATTTTTAAAAGGCCCAGATTTGTGTTGTAAGATATAGTTACGTCAATCTAATTAAAATGCAAATTTTGTTGTCATCGATCATACATTAAAATCCCCTCTCGAAACGTGAAGAAAACATTTCGCGGTAATGACACTAATTTAGTGATTCTGTTAAATCTTGTCAACTGCAAGGAACTTGGTGTTCTAACGTTAATAAAAAATCAAATAAACAACATCCATGAGAAAGAATAAATAACATCCTGAAGAAAACAGAAACACGATAACTCCTACAAATTGCATACTTAGTTGGACAAGCACGAAGACAATTAACATAATTTCAGAGATTAATCTTTACAAGGGAAACCAATTGCAACAGATTGAGCAAAATTGCCACTAGATTTCTCCGCAATGGCTGAAGATCGTTGAGAGAAACCTCTACCCGTTTGCGCTCGATTATTAATCGCAATCTCGAAGTAATCACGGTAATCGCTGGTAATGGTCAGCTGGTATAATTACTTGTACGTCTCGTCAGTGTCGATCTGCAATACCTCAGGCGGGGAGTATGGCAGCCACTCGTTGTGCCGTCGCACCACCGTGTTCACCCGCCTGGTCTCGCCGAAGTCGCACAGCTTGATCCTCGAGAAGTCGCTTCTGAACACGAGGATGTTGTCCAGCTTGATGTCACGGTGAACCAATTCGCGGCTGTGGATGTGATGCACCGCCGCCGCTAATTGCCTGGCCACCCTCTTCGCGTGAAACTCGCCTAACCCCGTCTCCGTCACGTTGGACGTTAAGTCGCCTGAAATTGTTTGGTCCATGCAGAAGGATGTGGAGAAAATGTTAGCAAAAGCGAGGAGAAGAACGTGTAAGGACGTTAAAGACGTTCGAATCACCCAACAGAATTTAATTACCGCCTAATTAGGACGATCGCATCGGACAACGAGTTAACCCTTTCGTTACGGAGCATTTGTGACAAAATGTGATAGCTGTGAATGAAACCGTATTACTGAGTAGTTCAAACTGAGGTACGGAATGCTATGAAGTTGAAGTTCTAATCATAAGTTAATCGAGGATTAAAGTTTTGAAATTCCACAAAATCTGATAATCGAATGATTACTTGGGAAAAATTGTCAGGCAACGTGAACGCAAAAGAAGGTTAGAGCACTGGAAATACGACACGAGCGAGACTTTTCTTTCTTTAATCGAACATTTCCTCGATACGATTCAAAGTTCTCCCATTAATTCGAGTCAAATACTTTGAAACTCTACAGGAACTAACAATCGTACGATTACTCGACAAGAACAAAAGCTTCTCGCCAACAATTCACCACCTTATTCTCTTCTTCGCGCGAACCGTCAAGGTTCTTCCCTAAATCATCAAATATTCCATTATTCCACGCATCTGAGCTCTCGTATCCTTCGTCGCTGTTAAAACATTCATCGCACACTCAATGATCCCCCCTTCGCAATACGTTAAAACCACGTTCGCAGAATCGTCATGCAAAAAGCGGAGCCAGCGTCCAACGCACACGATCGAGGGGGCAAAAACCGATAGGATGGCGACCTCGATCGGTCGATCGATCGACCGTGTCGCAGGACAGGGATGGAAAAATGGTTTCTCACCGAGCGGCGCGTATTCCTGGCTGAAAACGTAGAAACCGGCGGTCTCGAAGGCCACGTCGTAGGTGGTGATGATGTTCTTGTGCGCGGCCAGATGCAGTCCGTAATGGAACTCGCGGAAGAAGTCCGTGATGCCGGTGTACGCCTTCGGCAGCGCCTTCAGCACCATCTCGGTCTGGGTGCTGCGGTGCTCGGTCAGCAGGATCTTGCCGAACCATCCCTCGCCAACGATCTGCAGGATGTCGAACTCGTCGATCAGATTCACCTGTCCGACAGAGGAAAGCACCATCGATGGTGGTCAGCCATTGTCGTTTCGTCGAATGAGATATACACAGTGGAACCTCGATTATGGCGAAAACGGGGAGCAAAAATGGGTGTAGGTACTGAGATTTTTGCAAGATTTGTTCGATATACTGCTGCACATTTACTAAAATATAGCGTCTAATCATAATTAACACTTAGCCGACCTAATGGAGAGATCTCCCATTTCTTCCTTGACAAAACAGTGCCATTGATTTCATTTACTTTTGTTATTAGTTGGTCCTAAGCTGATGTTGAATTTATTAAAAATTGTATTTTGGAAAATTTATGAACTAGGAAAATTTATGTACTAGGTTCAAGACTAACTAATAACAAAAGCAAATAGAATCAATTGCAGCGCTCTGTTGAGGACAAAATGAGAAATCTCGCCATTCGGTCGGCTAAGTGTTAAGATCAACAGAAAGCGAGAGATATGCTAGATCTCATAAAGAACAATCTAAATTCCATAGGAATGCAATTCAATTACTCTACACTGTTCTACGTTTTTCAGCATAACGTTGAACGTAAACTCTTCTATCGCTATTATTACCGTGAATGTGCATCAAGGGAAACATCGGCGTTAATTATTTGATAATAGTATGCAAATTATAAATCCGAAATGTTATCGTTCACCAAGTATTTCTATCGTTTAGTACCAATTTGGTACCAAAAGATTGTCTAATTTGTTACATTGTATATGAGGTGAAAAAGGCCCTTTCATGTTGTTTCTCGTTGAGAGTACGACCGAATCGACGAAGAACACGAGAAGAGTCTATTTTTAATCTAACGCACGACTCGATTTTTTTTTTCGCGAGATCGACAGATAGCGCGTTTCCGAACGATTCGAGGGTAACTGTTGCTAGTGGAGGATTTTTTTACACCCACCAGAAGCCTGGGGAACGGTTCGCGGATCCGGTGCATAATTTAACGCCGGTGTGTTGTAAACGTCGTACTATGGACCATCGAATGGCCTCTGAAGGACCAGGGAAACGCGATACGATCGTGAATGATCAATGGTGAGATCACTGGTAAAGCTTGGATTTTAATTGGTGTTCGGTGAACTTTTGAAAATCGTAAGTATGTACTTTCTTTCGTTTTGCACGTGAGAGTGTTAAGATTTTGAAGAATCAAAGCTTCTAGTGGGATTCTAATATTTGCTTCGATACAATCATGTGTTACTAACATGCTATATGACTCTGTCAGTCACAAAGGTTCATTTGCATGCAGATCTGTAACACCTAAGACGCTTCTTTTCTGTATGCTTATAACGAATACGTTTATTTGCACACCAGTCAAATTATTTGGATCCAAGTGTGTTAAATTTGTCGGTGGAAACGTCGAGTGTCTACGAATATAAAGTAGGTTAATGTCTTTTAGCAGGTCTTGGTATGAAAATAATAATTTTAATCGAATCAATCTTTATTACATTGTACTCGAAGCTCAGATTTCGTTTTAAATTGCTATTTAAGCCAACTTTAATGAAGCCGCGTTATTCATCATCGCCCACTGTTTGAACTTTGTAATGTATGAGTGAAAAAAGAAATCGTGTTAACATGATCCTGTTCCACTGATCCGAAGTCACACAGTTTTCGCCAAATGTGCTCCAGAAACCCGAACGAGAAGCTGTCTCATTCACTGTGACACATTTTCCCCCGCGACGTTAGAACCGAGCGCCAACAGATTTATGCGCTATACATCAGAGTTGGGCGTTATTCAAACAACGAATGATGAATAAAATTTTAGTTTATTCGTTCATTCATCATTCGATAACTATCCCTTATTCCTTTCTTCTATAATCGTTCACAGATATAACGGTAATTCTAATTTTTTACATTTTTATAGACATTTAAGAATGGCACATCTTTAATTTATTTGCCATTTCCAAAGGTTTGTATAGAGTAGTTAATTATAATATCGTTATTACACAAAGTAAATATACTATATCTTGAATTTAGTCTACATATTGATTTCGGATCCACCTCAATAACAACATATTTTGCAAATTCCCGTTTACGTCCATTATTCAAAACAATTTTCCCCGAACGTTTCGATGCGACGTCTCCTCGAAAACACGTCTTGTCCTCAGCTTTTCCAGGGTTTGCCCCGTAGGACCCAAGAAGAAAAGCATTAGCCACGACCTTTTGAACAATGGCGGATGGTCGAGCCAGGTATTGCTTTATTACAGCCGCAAACAGGCCATTTCGCACAACTTGCCCGAGTGTTAAAGGTTACAGTCGCGTCGTGCACTGTCATAAAGCGGACATCGGGCGGGAAAGTTGGTTTAGTGCCAGGTAACGAGCCAGTGGATCGTCTCTGTTTGCCGGGTTCCGATGTAAATGCTGTACGGTATCGTCACTATTTCTGGATCGCGACACTAGCACGCGTGGCTGGAAAACGCGGCCACTCGTAGAGATCGTTAACACCGAGTAACGATTTCGGTGCGTGGGTCATCTTGAGACGACAAGCTGGGACTGACATAGCAGGGGAAGTGCTGTTCATTACCTGCCAAACGGAATCTTTGAAGGATGGAACAAGTATGTATCACGATGTTTTTTTTTTCACCCTTTGAGTATTAAATACGAAGTGTTTCGTGTTGATGGTGCTTTTAGCAATTATGTTCCTCTAAATGGGAGATCAGGAAAATTGACAAACGCATATATCCGTTCATAATCCAGGCGAGTAACTTTCGCCAGAGACGCATGTACGCGTCCATAGCAATGAAAGGGTTAAGAAACTGTCTCGCAATGTTAGAATAAATTTTTGCATTCCTTTATTTGTCATTCGTGGTCTGTTAAAAGCTGTGTTATATTCTTCTATCGTGTTTGCTTATGTTGTACGATGGTCAAAACTTTCTGAACAGAAAAAGGTAAAAATGGTAACCGATTTAACGGGTGTCAAATTTGACGGTCGCCTAGGGCTGCAAGCTCGAAGAGGCCTCCGATTTAAGCACCGAAGTTTTGTTTCGTGGCTTTAATATTTTCCATTAGTTAAGAAAAGAGAATTAATCTTCGAACAGTGGACTTGTCGCATAACGAATTCAACTGTGATTCATTTGGGTCGATATGTATTGGTTGTATGCTAATTTTATGTATGTATATATTTGAAACTACGAAAAGTGTATATGTAATTACTTTTTACTGTTAATCGTTCAGACTGCCTTAAAAATGCTGCCTTATTCGAATTTTTTTATTAAAATAACGTAAGTGGTGTTTAGAGTTTTGGAAATTTTATCGCCATAGGTTCGAAGCTCAAAAGGGCCACATTTTTTCTTCGCTGCGATCTTTTCTTTAATCCGGAGAAAAAGATTAACAAAATTCTGTACTAAAACAACGCCAAGGGTTTCTAAAGCTCCGGAAATTTTACGTCACCGGACCTGAGCTCGTCGAAACCCTCGCTGCAATAAAATTTGAACGTCGATATGCGTCAAGTCGAGACATTTTTCGATCGACGGATCCATTAAACTCGGGAACATTTTATTTGAATTTTAATCGGGAATGGTTATTGCCGTTGTTTCGGAGCTTGTTCATACTGTTCGTGATTCATCCGATTGAGAGAGATCGCGGCCAAGAATGCACAAGCGTTCGTTTGATGTTGGATTCAGGGGAAGTCGAAGGATTTTCTTTTGTCGAGCCGAATGCCAGATTCTTTATTTAGTTGCTTTATGGGACAACGAAGCTTCGGGCAGAAACAAGTTCTTTCGATGAGTCGGGAAGTACGCAGAATTTCGACTTTTATAAGGATGGATTTTTAATTTTTGATAAAGATTTATAAGGAATTTTTTTTTAAATCTATTTTTATATTCATATACTGTTTAATTAAATTCGAGCACATTCGAGCATTGCTCTTGTAATTATGCAAATATTCCCTCGGCATATCTTCTTAATCAAACGCGTGCTTCAAATTAATAAATTTTATTAAATCATCGAAGATGAAAGTCCTCTACACACATTTAATAAAACGTCATCGAATTGGTCAGAGTTCAATAATTAAATTCCATTGCGACACACGAACAGTCAAAACGGATAATCCTTTCACTCGTGTTATTACAAATCCACGTTTATCCTTCATTTCTCTATCAAACAAGACAGCTTCGTTCGATCGGTTCGAAAAAATTATATTAGTACATTAATTGACCTTTTCGCAATTAACATAAATGTATTCAAATCACACCTATACAGATGCTTATCCTCTAAATTTTAATTTTATTATACTTATAAGTTATACATATCTTTTCTTTTAATACTTCTATTTTCCTATCATGTACTCGTCGTTATTTTGTTCGCTCTTCTCTGTTTTTTTTTTTAAATATTTACCTTATAATGGACATTTTCCCGTAAATAAATAAAATAAAAATTATATTGCCCCAACGGAACACCAAAAGGATCGACCAAAGGAAACCGGAAAAGACGCGAGCGATCGTATCGCGAGAAGGAGAAGGAGAAGGAATTGGATTCGGCAATCGAGTTACCTTCTCGAGCTCGAACTCTCGTATCCTGTGAATGGAGCCGCCGATGGCCTTCTTCATTAAGCTCATTCTGACGGACGGTCGTCGATCGTGGGCAACGGGCTCGAATTCGAGCCAAAAGTCGCGTTTAACTGTCCGCTGTGGTCGACGTGGAGGTCGCGAGCCTTACATTTTGTCATCTCGCGGTGAACGCCTCCTCCTCGTCGCTGTTGGCTTTCTACGTGCCGGTTGATTATCGATCAGCCCTCGATCTTTCCGGGAAATCGATGAATCTTTGCTCTGGAAAAATTGAACGTGTACAAAACTGGGATCCGTGTGCATTTCCGGGGCTACGAATTCGATACGAACGTGTGTATCTTTATGCGAATGAGTAACGAAATGGAATTTAAATTTGAATTTAACTGTTTTTTTTTTTTTTTTTTGAAGTACCAAGCGGTTTAATTAAAAATAGATGCACGTGCTGGTGAACGAGCTTCTTAATTTTACATTCTTGCAACGGTACATTTTGTTGGCGGAATATTTGGCAATATTTTCTCTCTGTTAGACGTGTGTGTGCGAGAGAATTGTCAGAGCGGTTCAATCAGTATCACGCTACTATGTTATCATTATCTAATGGATTACTCTAATCTAAACTTTAGATAGGACGATATTAAATTAGTTCTGCAACGTTCCTCGGATTTGGTTCGCAAACCAGTTATCCTCTAATTTTGTTAACAAGAACTTCTAATTTGTAAGAAACTGATCGTGGATAAATGGATAAATTGAAAGGATAAATTGGTAACAATTTCTTGATCCGTCGTTCAGAATTGTTGAGATTTTTTAAGTGTAGTGAAAACATTTATGAGATACAAATGTCCCGACGACCGCAGCAAGGTTAATAATAGTGTCAAAGCGACATTAAATTATAAGTAATATCAAGTTAAAGGGAAAACGTGTCGATAATACGCAGTTCATTAAAATACTTTATTTCGAAGTTCTTAAGGGCCCAATATTAACCCTTTGCGCTCGAGAAGTGACAAAGATTTTCAACTGTAAAATATTTAATAAAATATTAAATAAAATATTAAATAAAATATTAAACGTAAAATATTTCATATTGAATTTCATCTGGTTTAATTAAGCGATATACTAAAATTTACTTGTACAACTATTTAACCCTTTGATTTTGAAAATTTGCAAAATTATCACTTGGTGATTGACGGTCACTCAACTTTCAAGTGCAAAGGGTTAAACTTTAGTGTTGTTTCACAGTGTCAAATATTTCATATTGAATTTCATCTGGTTTAGTTAAGCGATGTACTAAAATTTACTTGTACAACTATTTAACCCTTTGATTTTGAAAATTTGCAAAGTTATCACTTGATGATTGACAGTCAGTCAGCTTTCGAGTGCAAAGGATTAAAAATTAGTGTTGTTTCACAATCCATATTTTGTCACTGCTTTCTCAGTCTTCACCGTGTAAAATCAAACATTCCGCATAGCCTGGCGTTTTGTAACAAGAAGATCCCGTTAAGAATTAAAGTGTTCGGCAAAGTGGTGGCGAAATGTTAGGGAGAGGGGAAGTTTGCCAAAAGCCACTTAAACCGCGATCACGCGCTCTGCCGCAGAGCGAAAGCGTAAGTTTTAGATAATGCGCCCTTTGTGCGGGCGTCACGCAGCTACAAAGCTCGTAGTAAGTGGCGGCAGCGTTCATGAATGAGGGAGAGAGAAAGGTGGAGGCGGGAGGAGGGAAGAATGAAAAAAAAGAAGGAAGAAAGAAAAGTTTCGTGAATGACGCCTTGACGTTGGGGAGGAGGGTTCGCCGCGTCTCGAAGGAAAAAGATACTTTCGAACGTTCACGCGGGATCGTGAAAAGAATCGAGCCAGCCCCGTTTGATGTTCGGTTACTTCCGATGGAGGAACGCGTTTTCGCGGTACAGAGTGGCGCATTCTCAGGCCATGAAACATTCATGTTCCCGCGGAGGGGGATGGAAAAAGTATCGTTGCGTCGGAGAAAAATAACATGGATCGTTGGGGAACGCGTAAACGAGACTTAACCCTTTGAACGCTGAGTTGTGCGTGGTTAAGCGTTTGCTGTGGACCGCCTACTTTTTACGACAAAGCTCACTATTTTATAAAACTATATACACGTTCATTGCTCAAATTTAATAATTGTGGGAAAACTCATATATGCGTTTATAGCCAAAATTGCATGGTTGTGTGAGAACCCATATACAGGTTCATTGCCCAAATTTAATGGTTGTGGGAAAATCCATATATGCGTTTATAGCCAAAATTGAATGGTCGTGGGAAAACCCATATATGCGTTTATAGCCAAAATTGAATGGTTGTGTGAGAACCCACATACACGTTCATTGCTCAAATTTAATAATTGTGGGAAAACTCATATATGCGTTTATAGCCAAAATTGCATGGTTGTGTGAGAACCCATATACAGGTTCATTGCCCAAATTTAATGGTTGTGGGAAAATCCATATATGCGTTTATAGCCAAAATTGAATGGTCGTGGGAAAACCCATATATGCGTTTATAGCCAAAATTGAATGGTTGTGTGAGAACCCATATTCGCGTTCATAGCCAAAATTGAATGGTTGTGGAAAACCCATATATGTGTTTATAACCAAAATTGAATGGTTGTCTGAGAACACATATATGCGCTCATAGCGCTCAAAGGATTAACACTTCAGCATTTAACTAACCGCAAAGTGTCACACACCTAATCACTCTTCAAACGCTCTCCTCGCGTATTAAGAATTGATTAAAAATTGTACTTTGGAAAAGCAGGAAATGCATTTGACGAACTGTGAACAACACTACTTCAAGACTAACTAATAACAAAAGTAAATAGAATCAATCGCAGCGTCCTTGTTGTTACGGAAAAAATAAGAGATCTTCCCATTCGGTTCGCTAAGTGTTAAGCCTCGCGAAGGGTTAGGGCGGGAAGAAATGTTACATGCGTCTAGTTATCTTTCTGCGTCCCACCAAGGTGTCTAGTAATTTTTAATAAAATTCCAGGAAAAATTAATTATCGAACAACGTTGAACGTGATTTTTGTACGTTTTTTCGTCCTGATTAATGAACGAAATATAGAGGTTGTTGAGTGTTCTGGAGAGATTTATCGTTCGAGTAGAGATCGCACTTGTATGGGACAAAAATAGCGTCACAGATTCCGGGACATAACTCGTTGTTGCATATCAATTTACCCGAATAAGTCGTTCCTGTTCGTGATATCCGCGTCGAGAGGCTATTTCCCGTCTAATGGAAAGCGTAACGCTCGTATTTTCGATTCGCGATAATTGTTGCGCAAGTTGGAACACAACGAAACGCCGCAAAATCTCGGCCGGCGTACACGTATTCTCTCTTCGTTCGCCAAATTCTATCGGCTATATCGTTCGTGTATTCACCAGATACGAGACATCTCTCCGTGCAGCGTATGCTTGAATTTTATTGATTTTTCGAATCTAAAAGAGAGCAACTGGTTCGTTCGTCGGTGAGATATGATGATTTTTACGTAAAGGAGAGGTCAATCCTGATACCGATCGTTATCTCGCCAGGGATTGAAATGCATTTCGAAATCTTATTTTCCGTGAGGCATTTGGAACTGTTTTATCTAAACTATAAATTAGTAGGCGATTAATTTATCGTGGCAATTAGTAATGGGACAAAATTTACGAACTAAGAAGTAATCGACGTGGTGATCTCTGCCCGACATCACGACCAGATAACTTCCCTTGATTTACCATAAACGTAGAAATACGCAATGAGTGTTTGAATGCTTAGCTTTACCTAAACAAAACAAAAAAAAAGAACACCAAGAGAATTCCATAGAACGATGATCAGTCCGGAACCAAAACCCGACTGGCGCCTAAGTAATCAGTCAGCAGTACTCTTATCGCGCTTTCCTTCGAGCTTCACTCTCCTATCACTTTCCCCCTTGCACGAGTACGCTTCACCGAATACTTCCTTCCTAACTTTCCTTGCACTCGCTTGTACACGTACACCACACATGTACACACACACACGCGCGCGCACACACTCGCTCACAGTCTGAGCCACTTCGTTCCAAGAATTTCCTCAGCCAACCCGGGACACGATTAATCCGCGAAAATGTCAACGGCGCCGCTAAAAGAAGCAGGCAGAACGAACGACACTTTCACGATCGCGCGTTATTCCTCCTCGCGATACCCGAAAAAATTCTTCGCGAAACACGGGGCGACGATTGATTCCGTCGAAACGGAAATCGATGGTTCGACTCGCTCGTGCAGCTGCTCGGTAACTGTGTCCGCCGGGATACGTGATTTTACAGCGGCTCCCGTGTTCGCTGCACTCTTCGACTGTCTGCAGTATTTATAAAACACCGACCGGAAAGCGCGACTGGCGAGCTGATTTTGGCGCCGAGCCGGCTTGGCCGAGCGCTGACGCCCCGACGCGATACGGAGGAGACGTCGTCTTCGTGGACGACGATCGTGGTTGTCGTCGATCGCGCGACAACACTGGGCGATTTTCATTTCGAAAAGAGCCTCAGACATTTTACTCGCCGCATTCAAATTGATTGTTGTCGTTAGTTTAGTGGAAGAAATTTGACCATTAATGATTTTTGATTATTGTTACTGATACACTAGTAATCGTGTTGCGGTAAATGGAAGATCGAGAAACAAATTGCATATGAATACTGAATATTTCAAGGAACGGGGATAGCGATTACCAATTAGAGGGTAGTAACACACTGTCACATAGACAATATTGTAGTACATTTCGCCAGACGCATATATGCGTCCATAGCGTTCAAAAGATTAATCGGTAGTGATTATGGATTTGTCACCATTTTTCTTTTGTTTTTTCCTTTTTTTTCTTTTTGTTTCTATCGACAAAAACCACGTGCTCTGGAGGTGGTTGAAAGCCTTAATCATGATCCCGGGAAAATTGTGTCTGCGTGGCAAGGCGATGAGCCCTGCGCGCGCTTTATGGGACCGATGACTAACCAGCGAGCTATTTTCACGTGCGGAAATGCGAGCCTTTGGGGAAAAATGGAACACAATAGGGTCTACTGAAAATTTGTTGTAGGATCTCACATTGAAATCGTTCGTTTTGACGTGGAAATCGTTTTGACGTGGGTGCGGTCCAGTTTATTGGGATACTCGAACCGATTAAGCGAATTTTGCTAGGCGAATTTCACGGAATATACACAGTCATGCGATTTGTCACCGAATAAGAATACCTTTCGGGTATATTAAGATGCGTAGCGATATTGTTTCCGTAGTTTTGGTTAAAGCGTAACGTTGAACTGTTAACGTAACGTCTGGGAAATGTTTAATAAGGATTGAACACAAAGGTTTTTTTCTTTTTTGTAAAGTGTTTATTTATCAAAGTTTATTTATACAATTAATGCAACTATTTTGGTGTAAGCACAATTAAAATTGTTCCGTAAATAATTG
This sequence comes from Tetrapedia diversipes, assembly GCA_033822845.1. Taxonomy (NCBI): domain Eukaryota; kingdom Metazoa; phylum Arthropoda; class Insecta; order Hymenoptera; family Apidae; genus Tetrapedia; species Tetrapedia diversipes. The sequence goes on along the minus strand of JAOPTO010000740.1, from coordinate 28,900 downwards.
CTTCGTACGGTACGGACATCTCTCGACGCATCGCTGAACAGTCTTCTTCTTCGCTGTCGGAATATCTTTGGCTTGGCTCGGTTAGTAATTGTATTTTTTCTGCAATATCAAATTATAATGTGGTGTATTTTGAAAGAGAAATTGATTAACGCAGACGGAACACAGGAGAGATCCTATTTTTTATTCTGAGATTCCAGGGTTAGTTGCCTTTTTACCATTTTAGTATCACACTCGACATTACCGATTCAGCACATTACAGATTACAACCGCAGACGAGACAATATAATGTTTAACTCCATCGTTTTAAATCGTAGTGGGAATACTAAAACCTTTCGTGTGACCGATATTGCGGATCATTGAAACCAAAGTTTTATATTCTGCATCTGATTTTTTGTATTGATTAAAATTAGTTATTTATGATAACTACCCAACTGTAATTATGCTATCAACGTAAACATACTCGTTTTGCGAGCATGTATTTCAATTAATTTCATTAATATGATTCGTCATTATGATATGTATTACCCTATATAATCGTATGAGGAATCACTAGAAACGTGTCTTCCAATTTCGAATTTACGCGCGTCCTCGTAGCTCCAATAGTGCACCATGAGCGCCAGCAGATGGCAGCAGTATAAACACGCAAACGTGACACAAGTGTTCGTAGCTCGAGTCGAGTGAGTACGTTTTCTCAGCTTTCCCGTGTCACGGTGTCGCGAGCGCGTCTGTCGTCGACGCTCGCGGTGTCCGTTGGTTTTATCTAATCACTGGAGAAGAATTAAATTCCGTGAGAGTGTGAGTACCGGTCGCGAGTGTTCGTTGAAACGTGCGTGTCGTGCACGAGATCAGAAGGGTCGGCCGGGTCCGAGGTACGAAGAAGACGACGACGAGCGACGAGACAGGCGACGGTGAGAGACGAGCACGGGAACAGACAGAGAAAGAGAAAACAAGGTGGAGCAAGAGACACGCAACAAAGAGGGAGAAAGACAGGGAACGGAACGAAATAGCAAAAGAGAGAAGCTAGAAGTGTGTCGGATTCACTACATCGAAGAACGTGCAGGGAAATCTTGCTTTTCCTCTTTGTACGGCTGGATCGAAGGGGAAGAGGGTGTGCGGGTGGGTGGGGTGCCGAAAAGAGAAGAACAGAGAGCAGGCAGTTCGAAAAGGAAGAGGTAATTCAGCTACGAAGGGTGTATGAGCCGTGTCTCGCAGAGGGAAGAGTATCGTGTCGATAAACGAGTGTGAGAAAGAGACAGTGCTGTGCCGTGTAAACATACATCCCATTGCCGTGAGTGCGTACGCGAGTGGCAATCAGCGACGACTTAACATCGTCGTTGTCGTTGTCGTTGCTGACCGTAATCACGATCGTCAAGATTGTGTAAAGAAGCTGCACGATCAGCATCATTTTGTGACAACGAAACAGAGAAGTTCACGTACGTAAGATCGGCCGAACAACGGCCTCAGGTGCCTTTGTGGATCAATCATCGCGAGTGTTTGACACGCGTATGAACGTTCATCACAAATGACAGTCCATCGGGCGAGAAGAGAAGTCGAGCGCTGGCTGGATTCGTCTGTCTAGCGAGCAAAGAGGTACGTGTAATTTTATTCAACGGTACATTTAGTGGACTCTTCGGTAAAAATGGCTTCTGACGCCTCTCCTTGTATACACAAAGTTCACTCCCACTTCCTCGATTTTCACCGTGCTCCACTGTCTCACGGTGTTCGTGCCCGGAAATGGTTGTTAAACGGGAAAACGTTTTTCGTTGACATTAATTTGCGTAGATATATCGGGATTTCAATTCCATGTGACGTATAGAATTTGAGTATCAGCCGATACGTGATTCGTTTATAAACATTCACGACCTACCCTGCACGATATAGCACGCTGCTTGCATGCGATAAATGTAAATGATAGGGGGAGGGGGGGGCCGTGCGGCTTCCGTTTAGACACCCGTTACGTTTCAGGAAGATCCTTTTACGTTCCTCGTGACTCCTGGACATTCCGCCATATTTATTTCTTGCGGGTACATAATCTGCTGCGACCTTGAAACTCGAGTATTAGACAAATACACGTAGAACTTTCGTACATTTCGTAAAAATGTACTTGTCACGTGCTTTACCCTATCTACCGATCACCGAAAGAGTTATATAGTTCGGCGCATACATATGTATCAGCAATGACGTAGATCACGAATGTTTCGTTCTTTACACTGTAACAGTATCTTTGAAAAAGAAAAAAAAAACAGCAACATATCTCGATCGCCTTGCTTAGGATATTCGTGAAAGTATTTACTTCGTGTCGCTGTGCGGAAACTAGTACAAAGTTACTGTACGGAAACGCAACGGAAACTCCTATCCAATCTCTTTTCAAAGCTCGACGGTGTAAAATAACGTTATTCAAACAGTACAACAGGGTATACGATTCGCTCGTAGTCTCCGCTAGAACGTGTTCAAAAAGTGACCCCAAAAAAAGAGAAAGAACGAAACGCGAGGTTCCCGATATTATCGGCAGGTTAACGAACCAGGAGGCTCTCTGAAATGTTAATGTCTTATTACGTCACGTTCGTTTACCGTGGTCAGAGAAAGGGGTCAAAGAGACGAAAGGAAAGGGAGGAGGAAAAGAGTGCGGGACGACTAAAAATGGCGTGGCACGGTATACCATCGTCTCACGGATACAGATTTCAGAGCCTCTACTTCGATCGTCCTTCTTTCTCCTTCGCACTCTTTCCATCTTTATTTCTCTCGTGACCCCTCTCTCTCTCTCTCTCTCTCTATTCCCAGATGTTGTGGAATGCATGCATGCGTTTCGTCGCATTGCATCCGTGAAAAATTCGTGAAAAAGCGTCCCACTCTCCAGCGTTACGATCGCGAGCAAACGAAACGTTCTAATTATTTCTAATTGTTCTCGCCTTCAAGGCGAACCGACGGCGTACAATACTGAAAGGAGATTTACGTATCAGTAAACGTTTTATCGGATACGAATTATTAGAAATTTCCACGTGCGCCACATCCGGCATCCTCCGCGTGTCAAACGCTCGAAGAATCTTGGTAACGGGACGCTAGCGCTACCTGTTACGCACCCGTGGTGGTGCGTTTACATTATACATTACCATAGGTTATCGCCTCTTAAATCGTGGATTTCACAGAGGCTCGTTCGCGTGCACGCCGATCGCCGTTCCACTCCCACTTTTTCTCGTGCCGTTGTGAAACGTCGTTTTCGTGAAACAACATCGTGTCTATTACACAATCCGCATATTTGTTTTCTTCATTTTTCTTCCTTCAGTTTTACGTGTCTTCGTTAATTCATTGAGTAGTCCCCCAAAAAGAAGATATCAAACGTTCGATCTCTTCTGGGAAAACGGAATGAAGTTTTCAAATTATCTCAAGGACGACAAGAAATTGCAAGAGGGGTATAGCCTTATTGAATTACAGAGATGATTGCGCCAAAGTATGTGGCTTCCTTGTTTACCTGTAAATTATCTCTAATTTTCTCGTGAATCCAACACAGTCGATCACGTGACCGACGGTATGACAACGGTAAAACAGTTTAAGGATCGCTTATTGAATTGACAAGAAATGACAACGAAAAAAAAAATGTCATCGAAGATAATTGCTCTTCGTTCGCTTGTTTTATCTTCCGATAACAACCTGTTCTCCATTGATAATTCGCGTTGGTGGAATATAACGATAATAACCATAAGCGTTATCTGAGATACCATATGTGATTCGTGATCGATGATAAAGAAGAGAATCGGAGAAAAAGTTGCCGCTTTCACAGGCATAAATAATGGTCGATGCTCTCTTACGAGAAACCGAACGAGCGATTAATTCACTCGTGCTGCGTTAAGAAGTAGGTAAGAGGCGCCGTTGCTCATTTTATGTGTTTATTAACAACGCGTGAATGCGAGATGGCGTTTCATTCATCCTAGAAATATCGAAATGCAATTCATTGGAAGATCTCACGGAATGATGGTTACCTTAGAGAGACGAGGTCGTTCGCTGGCCCTCGTAAACGCATCCTATTTGATTTTCCGGTAATATTAACCGACATTATCGGCGGAACCATTTTTCCCGTCTGAGAAATTGCAAACTAATGAAATTTTTTATCCGGACGTCCACCGTAGTGCGTTTGCCTGATTTTCTAATCAACTTGCTGTACTTTCGTAGAATCGAGTCTTACCTGGACTTAAATTGGAACGTTACGATAAGATTTACTAAGAATATTTTTTTCAATTTCATTCATAACCTACATGAAATGATTCCATGATATAATTAGAAAATTGTAATGTAATTGGAATGGAATAAAGCTGTATAAGTGTAGATGAATCATGGATTACAGGAAACGCAACGATTCATTTGCTGAATGCTTGCTTTTTTATATTTTTAATTCGTGTAAAAATAGTCATATACATATGGTTGAAGAAAAAAATAATTAAATAAAGAACGACACATTTCATTGGGGTGGTAGCGTGACCACGAAAACATGCATTTTACAGATTTCTATACAGAGGGCGTAAATAACATGTCCTTGCGGTTAAATTGACTACGAATCCTAATTGAATTACTTTGGATAATCCTACGTGTGATTTCGCTGGCATGGCCGGATTAAGCATCTCCGTTGCCACATACCCAAATCCAATTTACTCGCGTTCACGATTATCTGTTTTCGGTGCGTGTCAGTACGTTATAACAGCGGTTGTCAACTTCATAAATCCCTTGTCAAGCTTTCTCCACATTCGCGGATACATTCCAAAACAGCTTCATCCATCATTCATGAAAACGTTATCGATTAAAAATTAACCGACCGAAGGATAATTTTCTTTTATCGATGCACCCTGGAATTTTACAGCAGAAGACAACAGTACGACGTGGAATACCGATGCAATGTAATTTAATAAAGTACCGTAATTAACCTAATATTAAAGTCTTCGCGTATTGGGGTTAATGTATACCGTTCGCTGTCCTTGCAATTCATCCTACTTAAAAGTCTAACCTCCACATTTCAATATTGCTTTTAACACAGAGGTGGTTGATTATTTTAAGGACCCTTACATCTGATCCTTTAAAGAAAGCTGGCTGTCTGCATAATACAGAGAATTCCTATTTGACCTCTTTCAGGTATGCTAAATCAGTATCTCCCAACCTTTTTTAAGGTCTGACCCCCTTTTATAACAGTCATATAACTACGACTCTTCTTGTATATACCAAACAAAGCCGTAATGAGTTAAAACGAGCACATCAAAAATAGTTATGCCAAAATATAATTTTAACTTAATGTTTAGTTATTTTAATATATTCCGTATACTCCCTTACATGAACCTAATAGAAAGATAAAGATATTGAAATGAAAGAATTTTCCAAGATTACAACAATTACCTTTTCTTATGCAAAACTTCATTTATGTAAATAGATATTAAGATGGTTAACGGTTTGTTGAAACATTTGCGTACCCTATACTTCTTTTACCGTTTGATTTCGTAATTTGAAAAAATAATATACATTCTGCTCAAACACAACAATCTAGATGCAATGTTCAGATAATGTATATTCGAATAACAGAAGTCCTGCTCTATTTGAAATGTTTAACTAAAAGTAATCTTGGCGACCTCCCTTCAGAAACTATTTTTCAACCCCCCAATGGAATCACGATCCACAGGGGGTTGAGAACCACGGCACTAAACTAATCGTTTCTTTATTCTATAATTTACTCGAACGTGTAGTCTCTTTCCTTTTTTCCCCCCCGTTCAACCTCGAATCACCGATACCCGGCTGTCGTCGTCGAGATAAACTCGTCGTGTCGTTCATTCGCGGAGGAATGCAGCGATCCGTGATACGGTGGTACGAGTTTTACGCTCCCTTCCAAACGTTATGCAACGTTACCGCGTCGATAACATAGTTCCCGAGCGGAGGGCGCGTGTCGTCCCACCACGGTTGTCCGAGGGGGCACCGTGGAACTTTTATCGTCGGTTGATAGATAGGCGGGTCCGTGACTCATTATACACTTCGCCGTGCAACGGAACCAGGTCAACCGGTGACCGACAGATACGCGTTTGTGCGCAGGTGGATGCTGGAGAGAATTCATAAGGTTGTTATCGGAAAAACGTCAAATCCAATCAGTCGCGGCCAGGTATATATCTCGACGAATCGGACGTATTGCGTAGGTTTTTCACACTTTTCTGACGTTGGGCTGCACGGTACGTATACTGTGCAGCGCTCAGGAGTTGGCCCTTGGGAAAAGTGTGAGGATCTAACTGGCTAGTTAGGTTAGTCGTTGCCCTACTCTTGCTTGGATTCATTCTATGTTGTATGAATCCTATTTTCTATATCGGTCGCATCTATGGCATAGAGCTGGAAAGATTGCATCTGGCAGAATTAGGGATGTAGGCTCCTCCAGCGTGGATAGGCTCACCTGATCCCACCAACGCATTTTCGATCGTAGCGTTGTATAGGTCAAAAACGTCACAAGTACTGTGCAGCGTTCAGGAGTTGGCTCCTTAGCCACATAGACTCTTGCTTCTTCCAGGGGCCAACTCCTCAGCATAGCACAGCACTACCCTTGGAAGAAGCGAGAGTATATGTGGCTATGTAGCAAACTTCTCAGCATCGCATAACACCACCCCTAGAAGGAGCAAGAGTATATGTGGCTAAGGGGCCAACTCCTAACCACCCGTGGAAGAAGCTAGGTTCTATGTGGTTAAGGGGCCAACTCCTTAGTATTGCACACCACCCCTGGAAGAAGCAAGAGTATATGTGGCTAAGGGGCCAACTCTTCAGCATCGCATAACACCATTCCTAGAAGGAGCAAGAGTATATGACGCTAAGGGTCCAACTCCTAACCACCCGTGGAAGATGCAAGGGTCTATGTGGTTAAGGGGCCAACTCCTCAGCATTGCACACCACCCCTGGAAGGAGCAAGAGTATATGAAGCTAAGGGTCCAACTCTTCAGCATTGCATAACACCATTCCTAGAAGGAGCAAGAGTATATGAGGCTAAGGGTCCAACTCCTAACCACCCGTGAAAGAAGCAAAGGTCTATGTGATTAAGGGGCCAACTCCTCAGCACTGCACAGTACCACCCCTAAAAGAAGCGAAAGTATATGTGGTTAAAAGGCCAACTCCTCAGCATTGCACACCATCTCTGGAAGAAGCGTGTGTCTATGTAGCTAAGGGGCCAACTCCTCGGCGCTGCACAATACTAATAAACGCGTCGAGCCAGAGGGAAATAGTACGATGAATCTGCTATGTGTAGCGTGTGCCTGAATACGTGAGGTTGGGCGGAGGTAGCGAAAGACACCCCTCCTGCACCTCTGACATTCCAGATGCAATCTTTCCAGCTCTGCACTGTACCTGTGCGCGCGATGCTGTACAACACGATTCGTTTCCCCGCGCAAACAAGGAGGCGGCGGGAGTTCCGGAATATCGGCCGCTCGATAGTTACTTACGTACAGGTAACCACCGATGAACGCGATAAAATTAATTAGGCACACGGTAATAGCGAGTTCCATAAGATACTCTCGAGCGTTTCAAAGAGGAGAGGAACGGAGAGATGGGTTTAAAGGGAGCACGCTTGGCCTGATCTTGTTTCGCTGTCAATGCACATTGCAGATATGATGTAATGACACGTCTATAAATTCTTCGTATTTTTTCTTTTCGTCCACCGTAACCGATACACACACACACACAGTGCGGTTATACCTACTCGTGTTACGTTGTTTCGGTTATTGAATAGGCGGAAAACGCGACCTGATTCGAAGCGAGGGAATGCGATAGAGCTTAGACTTGAACCTTTGGACTGAAAGTTTTTGTTAATTACCGACTAATTGTCGTGTCAACTTGATAAACAGTGTATTGTGGGTCAGTTGTTAGCTCAACCGTGATGTTAGCTTCGTAATTATGATATCGCGTTAATGAAACCAATGTATGGAATGAAGATTTCGAAATAAATGTGTTACTATTAAAAATGGCAATTTTCGTAAGTTCCAAAGTAACTCAACAGCGAGCAATAAATATTGAAATAAATTGAGTTTTTAATCATTTTTCATTTATTATTAATCCTGCAACATTAAAGGAACTCCCATTCTTTCTTTCTCCTCCCTCCTCCGTTCTTCGCGAATTTGGTCATCGATAGTGACGTGCACAGCCCAGCGTTAAACGGTACATCGAATCAATTAGAAAAAAAATGGCCGACAGCCATCGTAAAACCTTTTTCCGCATACCGTGCATTTTAATCGGGACGATACGATTGTCTGGCCGTTCTGCCTAGCCAGGCTGTTAGAAATACGCGCGGTGACAGAGCGGCTCGACCAAAAATAATGGTCGACCAACTTTGTATTATGCTAGACTGGCCTCGAGAACAGAAACCTATCTAAACTCAACACACTCTCCATGCTCGCTTTTCTTAGAACCCGCACTTTTGTCTGTCTGTGCGAATCCGATCGACAATACGAAGTTTTCTTGGCACGCGTGCACTTGCACCGACCACGATTATCGGTCGTTCCAAGGAACAGTTGAAACCATGAATTAGAATAAAGCACAGATTTAAGTAAAAAAGTTTTGACATCCGTATTAATTAGTGACATGACTGCTTTCGTTCCGTTTAATCTAAGATCTCACCTTTAATGTACCTGTGAGTAATATTCACAGGTGAAAAAAGATACTTTGTTAGTTATAAACTTTTATCCGTAAAGTATCCATAAACAGTATTCACAGCTGTAAAAAATTCTTTTATTCGTTTTTTTTATTTTTTTGTTTATTTACCGATAAATAGCGTGCTTGTCCTTGTCCATATCACTGAAATACAGGTCACAAAGTGTACTATAGTATGTGCCACAAAATGCTAGATAATAATATCCTGGAAATTTATATGCATTTTACCCCCTTGCGCTCGAAAGGCGACTGTTGATCGCCAAATGATGGTTTCACAAATTTTCAAACTTCAGTTAGTTTTTTTAATAGTCAAACCCGAAGGTTAAATAGTCATATACGTAAATTTTAGTATACGACTTGACTGAACTAAATGAAGTTAATATTGTTAGACGATTAACAGTAACCTCTCGAGTTCAAAGGGTTAAAATATACTGAATTAATGTAGTTGACTTCTGTTTGTACAGATCAATTCTTATATCCTTAATGATAGAATTAATTTGATATTATAACAACTGTTTTCTTTACTTACGTCAATCCTTTCACCCCCTTTCATCCCTCAACCATTCATTCATTTACATTTTTCATTTCCAAGCTTAACACTAGAACCATCGACGGTTAGGGTGTACTTATTGGAAACAAAGAAATCAAACTGTAGGACAAAAATACCTAAAATCATAGTAAATTTTCAAATGTGTAGGCGCCGCAGTGAGTTTCTTCCACGTTTCTACGAAAAATTACAAATTCGGTCATTTTTACCCCCTTGGTAGTTCTAGTGTTAACCCTTTGCACTCGAGATACTAACTTCAAAAATTTTCAAATTCGAAATATTTACTATGATTCACGTATATTAAACTTCATTTAGTTTAGTTAAGTTGTATATAAAATCTACATATATTACTATGTAACGTCCGGGTCTGAACTAAAGTCTGAAAATTTACGAAACTATCATATGCTAGGATTACGATGTCCCATGAGAGGGGACAGCCGAGTGCAAAGGGTTAAAATAACGATCGACAGGTCTGTCACGTGATTTCGATCCGTTTCCCAAATCCAGTCTATACCTATATCATTGTTCGATAACGTCTAAATAAAGAGGTCCACGTGTCGAAATCGCCGCCCTCTCTCATTTCGCAATGCTATTAATCGTACGTCAGTCGTCGTGCAAAATTTACCAGCCGTGTGCATCCGCGTCTAATATGGCTCTCGAATCGCCAGACGATTCCCCTTTACGTCATTTATTCAACGTGCGGGTAAACAAGCTTGTTAAATCTCAAATCGATGAACGAATCACCGTGCGGCAGGGAAAAATGAATTCACTTGTTACACGTATCGCATATACGTTCGCGTGTTTCTTATGTAAGGTGTACGTAAAGGATTACGGAACCGTATCGTTGCGTTACGAGAGGTCGATGCAGTGTGCACAACATAATTCCCAGCCGTACATTTTCGAGATTACAGGAACTATAATAGACGTTTTCTGTGATTGCCATTGGCTCTTCTAAATTCTCAACGTTGCACGTTTAACACTAGAACTACCAATGATCACAGTGTACTTATTTGCATAGAGCAGATCGAATTGAAAATTACATGAAAAAATATAGAATACGTGGAATGCAAATCTGTATTTATACCTTGTGCAGAAAATCAGAGTAAATTTTGGAAGCTTGGTAAAGTGAATTTATAAGGTTGCTATGAATAATCACCAATTGGTTATTTCAACTGCTCTAGTAGTTTTAGTGTTAATATGTAAAGTAGTGCTTGCTTAACACTAGAACTACTGACAATTAAAGTTTTGTACTCGTTCTTTTTTTAGCGATTAATGTATTATAGTTGATACAGGTTCCATCAAATCTGTAATATTTTTCAAATTTTCTTTCATTGTTTTCGTTGTGCGACCCAATTTTTTATTACAACATTTCCCAACATTTTCTTTACACGTTCGCCTATTTTCTTTTGAATGAGACATCGCTCTTCATTCAGAGTTTGTTTTGCGAAACGAAAAGGATATAACCACTCCGTTTCGTATATGTCCAACGTATATACGTACAGTAGCGAACAAAAGTTTAAAACAAGACAACACCCGTAAAACATAGTTTTACAGTTCGCAAAAATATTATGTGTGTACTCAATTTTGTTGTTATTACGGTAGAACACCATTTATTAATTTACCATAGAATACGAATTTTCTTGATCGCGTTGTTTCTCATCAATTAATTTATTTTCGTTGACTCTTTGGTCTTAAACTTTTGTCAGCCACGGTATCTGAAAACACTGCGACTGGCTAGGGGCCAGTTTCCCCGCCGGTTGTGCAAGTTGTGACCATTTTACCAATTGTATCAACGGATCCTTTTGATGCATTATAATTTGAAGCTGCCTTTCGTTCCTTTGTCTTCTTCGTATCCGTTGTGTACTCACATTTACGGTGAAATGTGCTTCGTGCGCATAATGCATCGATTTCGTCGTGATACATATGAAACAAGGATTGTGTGTATCCTTTGTAAAGGCAGGCTTTGAAGGATAAACGGAACGGTTCTTTTGTGCCTAGGAATTCTCAACGCAGTTGATACCGCTTATTTTTTTTTCCTTATCGTACCCAATCGTTGACCCAATTTATCGGGATACGATCGCTATTTCTCGTAACCAATCAAATTCTTCTGATCGTGTTACGCAACGTATATCTTCTTTTTTTTTTTCTTTAACCCTTTGAGTACTGAATATTTTTAAGTGCTCCGTGTGGACGGCGGTTGCGATGTTAGTTGCACGCTGACAATCGCGTTGCTGTAAGCGGAAGATCGACAAACGCATTTATTCGTCCATGGTCTTTACCAGTAACTGTCGTCAGATGGGTATATGCGATCATTGTTACGAGTATTGTTATTCGTACACTAACAATAGCGTTACAGTAGGCGAAAAATCGACAAAATTGGCAAACTCATATTTTCGTCCACGGACCCTACAAGTAACTTTCTTTAACCCTTTGCGGACGGAGCAGTAAAGAAAATAGTTACGTCGCGCATTTGTGTTATAAAAACTAAAGCTGTATTTAAATAAGTCTTTCATAAAATCTAACAAAATCATAAACAAACAAATTTAGGCCAACTTGACTTCTTAGGCTAGTATACCCATGCGTATCTTATACGTGTCGTTTACGACAGACAAACGCCAGCCACAGCGCAAGAGTTGGACGGATATATCCGACACTCGTCCGCAAAGGGTTAATACTAAAAGGTTAACGCGCGAAATGTGTGGCCACGGAAAAAGTCATAAGGCGAAGAAAACAAAAATTCACTGGCGCATATATGCGTCCATAGACTCTACGAGCCACTTTCGTCGGACGCATATATGTGCCCATAGCACTCAAAGGGTTAAAATGCGTGAAAACCAATTTTATTCCATGACTACAAATTTACACAAATTTTACAAGTGGCCGCGAGGGGCTGATTTCCAAATTGCAGTAGTATTAACTTTTGCTGTTCTCGTTTATATAATCTATTGAGTATCTGTCCATCGAACATCCATCGAATGTAATGCCCGTTGGAGCATCATTTTAATTTTCAGTGGTACAGACTAAAGGAGAACACAGCGGGGTTAATTTTAACTGGCTTACGAGAATGGGGCTACCTCGTGTGCGCGTCTTTGTTCGCTCCTTTCATACTTCCACGAGCCACGAACAAAATGTAACCGTGTACACTGCTGGTTAAAACTTTTCAGAAGCTAGAATTATGTGTATCTCAGAGGTTGAATTTGTTAATTATACGGTCAGAATGATTGTTTGCTTTGATGGCTGAGAGCAGACGTACGACCGCTAAGGGTTAAAGGAAGAAAGGATTTGGAACGATGCCAGATTAGAGATTTCTTCATTCGGAAATCTGCAGAAGCGCGTAAAACGGCTATCAGTGGATGCAGGGTACATTTTTGGCTTACAAGGAAGTTAGCGAGAAATTCGAAAAAATGTAAACCAAAAATTGTAAATTTACAGTTTACAAGAAGTTAGTGAGAGATTTGAAAAAATGTAAACCAAAAATTGTAAATTTACAGTTTACAAAGAAGTTAGTGAGAGATTCGAGGGAAATATAAACCAAAATATGTAAATTTTCAGCTTAGAAGGAAGTTAGTGAGAGATTCGACAGAGATGTAAACTAAAAAGTGTAAATTTTCAGCTTAGAAGGAAGTTAGTGAGAGATTCGAGGGAGATATAAACCGAAATATGTAAATTTTCAGCTCAGAAGAAAGATAGTGAGAGATTCGACAGAGATATAAACTAAATAGTGTAAATTTTCAGCTTAGAAGAAAGTTAGTGAGAGATTCGACAGAGATATAAACTAAATGGTGTAAATTTTCAGCTTACAAGGGAATTAGTGAGAGATTCGACAGAGATATAAACTAAATAGTGTAAATTTTCAGCTTACAAGGGAATTAGTGAGAGATTCGACAGGGATGTAAATAAAAAATTGTAAATTTTCAGTTTATAAGTAAGTTAGCGAGAGATTCTACAAGGGTGTAAACCGAAAAGCGGTTCCAAACTTTTGAACGGTAGTGTACGCATGTATCTTTGCATCCGTTTCGTTCACGAATCAGCTTGTACACGCGTACACCCGCGCAGCGAAAGAGTTTCCTGGCCGTGCATCATCGTCTCCGCTTTCGACGCGTACGCGAACGTAGATCCTGACGTAAATCGTGGCTCCGTAGCCTGGCGGCTCGAAAAGAAACCGGAACTGGCGGTGATGCATGCCCGACCGTCGAACAAAGTATTCGCGACCGTCGTTCTACGACATCTTCGTCTCTGGCTTGTCCTCGTTGCCGGTCTTCTGGACGCGGGAACGTTTTAATATCGCGAGAATTCACAGGTCAGTGACTTTTACAGCGCCATTACGAAAGAACTGTTTTACGGTGTACGTACCCACTTACTACAGTGGCGAACAAAAGTTTAACCGTGCTGCATCCTTAGAATTTTCTGGCAATCAGTCGTTTCCTAGCTTTATCAAAAAAAACTACTAATTCGTCGAAAAATGGTACTTCGACGTAAAATTGAAAGGATATAGCAAATTATTGATAGCAGTTTCTTTATCTATCGTGTAAAATTAATGAGTTCTGTTATTGAAAGTCAGTCGTTTCCTAGCTTTATCAAAAAGAACTACTAATTTGTCGAAAAATGGTACTTTGATGTAAAATTGAAAGGATAGAGCAAATTACTGATAGCAGTTTCTTTATCTATCGTGTAAAATTAATGAGTTCTGTTATGGAAGTCAGTCGTTTCCTAATTTTATCCAAAAGAACTACTAATTTGTCGAAAAAATGGTACTTTGATGTACAATTGAAAGGATAGACAAATTAGTAGCAGTTTCTTTATCTATTTATTTGAACCTAATATGCATACATTTCGAGTGATCACTTATTCGAATTGATAAATTCAAAAAATTGTTTCTGGTTTCGTTTTATCAGTTTGTTTATTTGAAATGGTTAATCAAAGGAACAGGAGTTAATTGAAGTAACAGATTATTTGTGCCCTTATTAATATTTTAATTATTACTTTTATTACATTTACAGTTTACCATCCTGTTCTGGGTTCTTCTGTTATGTTCATAGTAGCATTTCGTTAACGTGTGGAAGTGCAACACTGTTTGGTATTACAGGTTGTTTTGAGTTTAAATATACTCCTCTCTTGTTATTTTTGATGCTGCCTATTTCGTTCGATATGTATGAATAAAGCGCATAATGCACTGTGTAATATTTACAGCCTGCATATATATCACGTTCTTTTACGTAGCACCTCTACGTTATAGCGAAGATTTAAATGTTGCAAGAGAGCTGTTGTATAATAAACCCACATTTAATTTTATACTTCAATATTTTATTCGTAATAATATACGAAATGGTTAAACCCATCCTTACACGAGAAGAGTAACAATTTTTTTAGTCGGATGAGTAATAAAAAAGTAATAGTTAGAATAGTTAGAAAAATTGATACACTCTTCCCCTACTATTTTTAGCCCTGTCTATTTCGTTCAATATGCATGAATAGAGTGCATACTACATATTGCACTGTGCAATCAGTGACGGATCCAGAGGGGGTTCGATGAAGGGGATCACTTTTCTTAATAGCAATAAAATCTTTAAATATTATCTGACATTCTCAAGAATTTGTTAAGTATGTATTTAGAATGCTATGACAAGTTTGCTAATGTAAATTTAATTATTTAAGTTGCGGCATCAAATAGAAAAATCAAAATATAGGTTATTATGGTAAAGCTTTAAATCGTGTAGATGCATTGAAGTTAAATAGTACAGTACAAGAATTCAATATAGATAAGAAAAATGATAATCTATAAATATCAATGTTATTTCACCGTTTGCGAAATTTATAGCACTTAATTGATGAAATGAATATAAGTCGAACGATTTTTGACGCAAACCAACCTATATTTAAGTATTTTAACGACTGAGGCAATCGTAATTCGGATAATCGACGTTTCGCTGTGACACTTAAATAAAGTGTTGACAGGAAAGCATTATTTAGAAAAATAATGAAAGACATCGTCGAAATTGGTATTATTTGACTATGTCTTTCGTGTGCAAACAGTGAAATTACACGTTATTACAATAATTACGACCTGCGCGTTCTCATTATTCAATCAACCTGCACGTACTCGAATAATACGTGTACAAAAATTGATGTTTTACGTGAAAAAGCTATCGCGGGAAAAAAAATGCCACATGTAAAAAGTGTATCGTGAAAATTGTATTCAAAGTCGTGTTCCCTCGATATTTCAAGATTCGTATCGGTTAACGGGAACGTAACGAAGCAAGCTGATTCGATCTCGTTCAACACGGTTTATGCGGCGTTTTTACGGTGGCACGGTGTGTTTGATTTATTAATGATTCAATTCCGTCCTAAGTGCGGCCATTACGATTCGAAATCGGGTCCGGGGCATTCAAATCGGGCCATAAATTGTTCGAGCCTCTTGTCGGTCAATCGGGAACAATCAACGTACGTGATAAGCAAACGATTAAAAAAAAAAAAAAACAGTTTCGCGTGCGACTGAAACGATCGACGCGGCATAATCGCGAATTATTATATTACTGCGGTAGTTTTGTCCGCTGAAAGTATAACTGTTTAAGGTATACCGTACTCCGTTTAGTACTGATGTTAGAGTCGGTTGAAATTCATAGTTTTTCGCAGAAAATTTACCTCTGTTACCTTTAAAACCTCTGCAAGTCGAAACAAAACTTACTTCAACTTGAATTATTTGCCACATACGTTAGATGCCATTATTTTACCTCCGTAACTCGAATTTAGATTCATAAAATTACTGTAAATTAAGCTTTTATCGTGGTATATACAATAAATAAATCGCCTTTAATAACAGAATTTTTCTTTCTTTAAGTCAACACGATCCAGAAGTTATTGATTATGGTACAAAGCCTTCGTAAGTCGAAGTTTCGTGCGTCGAACCTCTCTCGACCAGTCGAAGTTTTCCAAACCTCCATAACTCAAAGATTTTAGCTTCTCCCTTGAGATTCGAGTTGTCGAAGTTCGACTGTATATATTCACTTGCCAACGAACTTTGGAATGTTCCTATTACAAATTAAATTCATTCGTGTAAACAGTCCACCCTTGTGGCATGGCGTTAAAGATGCAATATTTCATAGAAATTAATCTTATATTCTCGATGTTTTAATAAAAAAATTGTAATCGTTCAATGGAATACTTTTTACTTCAAAATATCCTGTGATTAGCGTTTCAAAATGCACTAATCCTCAATTTTTATTCAACTGCTTACAACTGTAAGCTCAGTTCTTATATGACCAGTCAAAGTATTAACCCTTTGCACTCGGCTGTCCCTTCTCACGGGACATCATAATCCTAGCATATGATAGTTTCGCAAATTTTCAGACGTTAGTTCAGACCCGGACGTTAAACAGTCATATATGTAAATTTTAATATACGACTTAACTAAACTAAATAAATTTTAATATACGTGAATCATAGTAAATATTTCGAATTTGAAAATTTTTGAAGTTAGCACCATTAAACGACTAACGATCACCTATCGAGTGCAAAGTATTAATTAGTTCTTGGCGTGGCTAAAAATAATCAACCGCGCCCTGTTTACCGTTCCGCGAAAACCCGTTGCAGTGGAAAACGGTCGGCGAGAGCGGCAGATCGATCGATCGATCTTGCACCGCCGTTTTCGGTGTTCCGGAAGGGACGCCGGAAGCGAGGGACCCGTTCACCCTTATGTATCGTTACTAAGGCAGCGCCGCTCGTCCCACAAGCGGAGGAAGCGGCGCAAAAGTGAGAGTATCCGTGGATACACACGACCGCCTTGAGCCTGATCCTACTACGGCCAGTGGGCGTAGAAATTTATTTTCTATATAAGGCGGACAATCGATTCGCGTTATCGCTTACGATGGCGATGCGATGTTCGCATGCACGCGGGCACGCGCGCCTGCTTTTATCGCCGTCACGGTGCTCAAATTGTTCGGAGCAAATTAACCCATTTGCAACCATAAACGGAACAATCCGTGAAACGTGAATTATCCGTTCGATCAAATTCTACCGTAACTATTACAGGATTTTGTTTTATTCGAGAGACGGTAGGGGTTTAACCCTTTCGCTTCGAGCATCGGATGTATCCGGCATCTTTGTACATTTATAAATACCTGTTGGAAATTGAATACAGAAATGTTACGAAACAAAAATTAACCATAAACCAGCTTTCTTTTAACGTACTTTCTCAACGGCTTCTTCCAAGAAGCTAAAGCCACGTCTGGCATTTTAGAAGGTTCGAAAACATTGAGAAACAGAACAAAGGGGGTTGAAGAACACGGACAGGGTTGTAAAAATTAAATTAAATAAAGGTAAATGATGATAGTCGTGCTGGATCGTTCGAATTGCGAAAATATGATCACTGATCCTGTACAAAACAATGCTGGGAAGATAAATTTTGATCAAACGCTAAAATTCGGAGTAACAAATACGAAGAATACAAAGTTCATTTTGGTAATGACTGGATCATCAATTCGTTATCGTTATCATCAGATTGGAAAATTTCTGGATTATATTAGAATAGAAACAACAAGTGTAACAGTAATTAGGGGTGGCAACGAGTTACGATTCGGTAAATGTTGGGAACGTTCGAGTGGATGTTTGTAAGAAAAATGTATGTCACAGATTTTTCGAAATGAATTTTCGTGAAATTACGAAACGAAGGTCTGTTATGACCTTTTGTTTGCAGTTAACGCATTCTCATTATTGGATTACTATTTGGTTTACAAACTGTTTCTTTAAAAAATGAATTAATTAAAGCCAAAAACGAAAATTTTTCGTTGCAATCATCTCAATCTCTTTTTCGAAGGGTAACATTTCACGGTTCGATGATGACTAGTTCTTTTTTTAAAAGTCTCAACTCCATCGGTTTTTTTATTAATGAATTCGCAACCTTGCCGCTGCGACCGTTCTATTTCAGAAGGTGTACAAGATATGGACCTTTAACATTAAAGAAAAAAAAAAAGAGCATAAAAATAATCATGGAACGCGGTAGTATGTAGAGCGGAAAACTAACCGCTTTCCAAAGATACAATAACATTAACCTTGAATAATCTCCTCTTTAGAAATGTTACGCTGCTCCGACAAAACGTGGATAACAATATTTATTGTATACTGCAATAATAAATTCATAGACCGAGCACCGGTAAAAAAAAAAACACGATTGCTTACCTATTTTCAGTCACAGCGAAACTTTATCTGCTCAAAGAACTCGAAAAAGGATTTCAATAGCGACAATGGTCCTTGTAGTATCTCGTAATATTAACTATCGGACACTAATTTTAAGCCCTATAGAAAATTACATTCTAAATGCATTTGGTAAAGCATTTCAACGACAGAACTACTAATATCCACGTAAACTAGTACACGAATAAAACTTTATTTCACCCTTTAACCGTTTGATTATCTTATGTTGTGCCCAAAAAATGTGCTGCTCTGAATCGGTAAAAGTTGTGCGTTCGGTAAAGCTCGTTGCGTTTGAGGAGCATGTGAATTGTGTTAATTTGACCGAATTATAAATGCTTTTTACCAATTTTATCCACAGAATGAACTGAAACAAATTTAAGCAAATAAATGATACTTTTTTAACATTTTTGTTGTTGCAATGTAATATAAGTGAGTTTATTGTATGAAAAGTGTTTTTCCATTTTTTCCCCATACACCCGCAATTAGTGCCGCAGTTTTGGCATATGCCCGAAAAAATCCGTGAGCAGCCAAACGATTAAACATGATCGCATCAACTTTACCTTTTTTTTTTTTAACGTGGAGGAAATCTTCAAAAGATACCCCGCCACCCTGGGGGCCGACGAGGTTATGCAGGATTTCGAAATGGGGGAGCACCGGGAACCCTGGAAGAACACTTCCGGTACTCCCCCCCATCAACTTCACTCTGGACATCTCTTTATTTCTACATCATCGTGTCCCATCGTATCTACCTTACCGCACATTCAGGCTTCCCCAAAAAGCATGAACGTTCGCAATTCGATAATTCGTAATGGCAGTATACACGCGAGAGAGTAAAACGCTATACATGTATACCGGCTATCCGATCGCCTTAAAACGGAACAAGTTTCACCGTTGCACGAGCCGATCGACGGCCATTCACGGGCTGTGTTTCCTCGTTCCAGCGACACGAGATGCATCGGAGGGTGGGGTACAGCAACTACGATGGCAAGATCGCCGGCCTGTACGACCTGGAGGAGACCCTCGGCCGTGGTCACTTCGCCGTCGTGAAGCTGGCCCGCCATGTTTTCACCGGCGAGAAGGTTGCAGTGAAGGTCATCGACAAGAGCAAGCTCGACGAGGTCTCGAGAGCGCACCTCTTTCAAGAGGTAAGCACACACGCACATACACACACACATACACACATACAGAGAGAAAGACGCACGATAACGCCGTTCTTCTTCCATCTTTCTTTTCTCCTATCTTCCCCCCCCCCTTCACCCTTCATTCGTCGACCGTGGCTGGTTGAAGAGAAGCCGACGAAGGCGACCGCGTATCCTTCATCCCCTTTGTTCCTGTCCCCCAGCCGCGACGCGTGAATGGGAATACGCGGAGCACAAAGCGGGCCGAGAAGGAAATGGAAACGCGCGGTGCTAATCTCTTCCTTCCTTCCGTTTGCACGCTCAATAGCCGTGCACCTCGCGTATCGTGCTCGAGCACACGGGGTTTTCACTGCAACCTTTCTCCCGACTCTTTCAGAACCTTTGGCGCTCTTTCGGCCGACGATCATGCCGCAGGGGTTGCAGCAGGGGTGGTATGCTTTCCGAAGGGAGTTTTGGTTGGTTGTATTATCGGTGATGGCGAGGAGTGACGGTGATCTGGAATTGATCGGAAATCATGGGTAAAAGGTGTACTTTTTTGAGCGGATTAAATTGAATTAAATTCTACCTAAAGGGGAGACATAGTAATAATGTAAAATGGTAGAAGTTGCTGTATTAGATTTCTTTGTTATCTATTAACTCTTTCTGACGATGATGCTGTAAGGGTGGTATGTTTTTCGAAGGGAGTTTTGGTAGGTTATGTTATCAGTGATGGCGAGGAGTGATGATGATCTAGAATTGATGAGAGATCATGGGTAATAGGGTGTTTTATTAATTGGTGGATGTAAATTTATAGATTGATTAAATTCTATTTATAAGGGGGAGGCGAAACAGTATAATTTATTACGTTATTTTCTTTTATTACAGGAAACATCTAAGTGTAAAAAGAAGTTAAATAATAAAGTATAGTAGAACCTCCTTTATCCGAAAATTGTACCCAGAAGAGAATTAAAGAACTAGGAAATTTAACGATGTAAAGGATACAGGATACACTATTAATCTCCTTAATATTCATTTGAACAAATGAAGTTTAGCAAATTACATAAAGTGATTGTTCTATTATATGAAAATTCTTTTATCTGGTCACTTGTCTATTTGTACATCTATGACAAGTTTTACCATTAATGAATTCTAACAAATTCATCGCACATGTTGCATTAATGCATTCAGTTCTTAAAAAATTGTCGCACAACTTTTGTCCTACCTGTGCTAACTCGTTAAGTGACAGTTCTACCTTTTTTAATTGGTACCTTCAGCCAATACTTTGTCAGCAACCAAGGTTCTCCTTGATAGATCTATCCAAGTTACGTTAAACGTGTTACTAACAGTTCTTCTAATAAATTTGACAAAACGAAACACAGTTTTTATAACAAAACCTGTAATTCCTACAACGAGTAGAGTTATCCAGCGACCACCACCGCTCCATCCTCCTCGAATCAGTACGTCACTGCTTGTAAAAAATTCACGATTGCTCAACGGCGCAACGGAAGGGAGTGAATGATAGCTCGCTTGTACAGCTTCCTACGATCTCCATCGTTCCGCGACATTCGGTGTTAAGTATTAACGAGCGATTGCGTAAGATCCGCTCGACGGTATCGCCGCGTAGGAAAGATCTGCGATCCGCTTCGAACCTTGTAGATCTCGTTAAGGTCAACGAGATAATGGCGCAAGGGGGGCGAGAGAAAGGGTCATTGACCAGTCGGCCGGGGGCAAACCCATCGTCGAACCATCATCATCCGCCCTTTCTCTCTATTTCTCTCTCTCTCTCTATATATATTTTTTTCTCCCTCTTTTTCTCTATTTCTCTATCTCTCTCTCTATATATATATTTTTTCTCCCTCTTTTTCTCTATTTCTCTCTCTATAATTATATAAATTTCTCTCTCTCTCTCTCTCTCTCTCTCTATTTCTCTCTCTATAATTATATAAATTTCTCTCTCTCTCTCTCTATTTCTCTCTCTATATTTATATAAATTTCTCTCTCTTCCTTTCTCTCTCTATTTCTCTCTCTATACTTATATAAATTTCTCTCTCTTTCTCTCTCTTTCTCTATTTCTCTCTCTATATTTATATACATTTCTCTTTCTTTCTGTCTCTCTCTCTCTTTCTCTCTATTTCTCTCCCTTTCTCTCTATTTCTCTTTCTCCGTGTACATCCATCGACTACCCTCTTTTTTGTTTCATCTTCCCCAGGTGAGATGTATGAAGCTGGTGCAACATCCGAACGTGGTCAGGCTTTACGAGGTGATAGACACGCAGACGAAGCTGTACCTGATCCTGGAGCTGGGCGATGGCGGCGATCTCTACGATTACATTATGCGCCACGATAGCGGGCTCAGCGAAGAGGTATACCGTCGATCGTTACGATCTATTGCGCGTAATGATCCCGTTCCTCCGGGAGAATGAAGTCATTCTGTCAGTTTGTTTCGCGCAGGAGTGTTCTTGTGCAGTTTCGCTCTTTAACCCCTTCTGTTGGGCTCTGAACAGCTGACGGTAATCGTAGGGGGATCGCGATTGTACGCTTCTTTGACCGGTTTAACGAAACATTTAGTAATTTGGATGGTATATAGAAATAAACGGAGGGAAAAATTTTGTTTTCAATGAAGTTTAAAACGAACAAGTTTATATTGATACTTGGTTGTCGTATCTATCCTAGAGTTACTTCAATTTTCAACCGCTATTTAAGAAATAATTGAGAAAATTTTTGAATGCTCTCTTGAAAATATGCTTTTCTCAGTCAGCTTGTGAATTGTTTCTTGATTCGAAATAACAATCGAGGATTAATCTGAAGATATAAATGGAGCGTGCAGATCAGAATAGAGTAGAATCATTAAATGGATGTAGAATATGTTGGATCGAAGATGATCTGTTATAGCTACAACATTAAAAATATTGTCTAGTCTAGAACAATCAGTTCTCCGAACCAGACTATAAATATTTTCAAAAAGTTCTCGTCCCCGTTTGAAACGGCCTCATTATTCTTTACCAACAACAATTAGAAACAACTCGCATTATATTTGTATCCCGGATCTATTATCTGTCAACGATTAACCGTATCTCCAGCTCTATTAATAACAACTGTATATACTATTGATCGGAGCCCACTTATGCGCCAAACCGTGAATCATAAACCAGCGTCGCTCATCGAGGACCGTGTTTCGTCCATTAACACTAGATTTACGGTCATTTCTTGTATATCTATTATCCAATATACGTATCCCAAGAAACAGGTATACATCATACAGAATTTGAAACTCCAGAGCTGAGAGGGAAATAGATTAGGGTATTTTCGTATCGATCCATCAATCAAAGTCAATGGATATTATTATGGATAATAATAATTGTTTTCGCAAATTTTGCTCACGGAGTTCGAAACCTAGTGTTAACGGAAACGTCGACGGCGCCAAGAACTCGTTCGATCCGCGTTCGATTCATTCACCTCGTTCTATGGTCACGCTCGATTCCATGGAAACGGAAGAGCGCGTGTGCCTGCGTCGCTGGTGATTGATGAAACCGTCAAGGCCGCGGCCTTTTCCTTCCCCGACGCGCGCTGATAGGACGCGTTTAATCGATCGCAGGTGGCCAGAACGTACTTCCGGCAGATAGTCAGAGCCATATCGTATTGCCATCGACTGCACGTGGTGCACAGGGATCTGAAACCGGAGAACGTGGTGTTCTTCGAGAAACTCGGCACCGTGAAGCTCACCGACTTCGGATTTAGCAATAGGTTCTACCCGGGTCAGAAGCTCGAGACGTCCTGCGGCTCCCTGGCGTATTCGGCGCCGGAAATCCTGCTTGGGGATAGCTACGATGCTCCTGCTGTTGGTACGTATGACAGAATTCAATTTCGTTCGCGCGTTCAACCCTTTACGGTCCTACGTCCAACGTGTCTAGACACAGCGTTTCGTTCCAGCAGGTCCTATGTCGAACGTGTCTAGACGTAGCGCACAGTGGGGTATTTGCCCAGAAAAACTGGACAAAACTCTTTCCATATACGCGTAATCTTTAAACTGACATAAGTTCGCTGAAATTTTTTCTTATCGAATAAAACAGAAACGATTTTAAAGTTGAAGGTTCTTAGTTTTTGATGGTACGAAAGATTTTTATAGAAATGACTGCTCAATTTGTTTTTTATTCTCCTTTTTTTGTCTTTCTTTTTATTTTAATTGCAAACAATATTTTTATATTTACAATAAATGTTAATACTGTTTTTGGAATAGCGTTAAGACAATTATTAGCACCATATAGCGTAGTATGAGATTCCTCTAACATAAGAGTACGATGACGAATAACTGTGAGAGATGTAGTTAACTTAAAGGACTCCAACAATTGAAGACAATGAACAGTACCATTAATTACGTTATACGTGAAATGAAGTTCAAGTAAGGTGCTACAGGAATAATGTTTGTTGAACAGATCCTTATAAAATAGACGCACCGAATAATAGTAAACTTTACGCTTTGCGTTATTGGTAGTCAAAAGTTTAATAATAAAGAACGAAGAAGAGAAGGCACGTGACCTATTTTATGTTAGACACTGAGGAATTGTTGTGCGATCCAAACTAAATGCGAGGAAGGTTGAAGATTAGAAACAAAGAGACTGAACGTGGAAAAGAATATGGGGTGCGAAGGGTTAAATGTCATCAATGTCACGAAATAGAGTTTACAATTAAGAACAGATCGACGTTTGCAATTACTTTATTCTCAACCTGAAATTAAAAACGATTCAATAGAGTCGTCAGTGAATAGAACAGTGTTACCCTTATCAAACTCTGTTAACTTCTTATATCAATCTTCTTAGAGTTTACAGTCCCGCACGAAGTTAACGTTTAGAATAACCGTAAGTACTGTTGCAACCCGCTGCCAATTCAGCTGAACCGCATGTCGCTCCTCTTTTCTTACAAACAGTACAATACCCACTTGAACTCATTGCAACGCGTTCCTGTTTTCAGACGTTTGGTCGCTGGGCGTAATTTTGTACATGCTGGTGTGCGGTCAAGCGCCTTTCCAGGAGGCGAACGACAGCGAGACACTGACGATGATCATGGACTGCAAGTACTCGATTCCACCGCACGTTTCCGACGGTTGCAAGCGTCTCATTGCCAGGATGCTCGTTAGAGAGCCGGAGGGTAGAGCGACGCTCGAGCAGATAGCGGCCGATTCTTGGCTGGCCATCGGATCCGACTCTGATCCGGTGGTGGAAGTGTTGCCTCTGGTCTCGAGACAACAGGTGTCCGACGATCACCACAATCACATAATCACTAAGATGGTCAACGGGAACATAGCCACCAAAGAAGAGATAATGGAGTAAGTAGGCTATCAAAATTTATGGGGAACTGTACTCATTTTCAGGCGTATGGTATTGATGTTGTTTGTATAATTATTGAAAGATGAGCATTTGTTAAAAGACATTTGTTATTTTCAAGCATATGCTACTACTATCGTTGTTATTTTAATGATTATTAAGAGGCGAGCGTATACTAGTTTCGAAGGCATTTATTATTTTCAAGCATATGCTATTTTCAAACTGCTATCGATGTTATTTCAATAATTATTAAGAAACGAGTGTATACTAGTTTCGAAGGTAGTCGATGTTTTATTTGTTGTTTCAAGAATATGCTGCTCTAAATGTTATTATTTTAATAACCAATAAATGAACATTTATGAATCTTGAAGACGTTTGCTATTATAATTGTCATTCTTGTTTCTATGTTTGTAATAAAGCGCTTTTGTCCCTTCTTTTCTTCCAGCGATAAACTTTCACCTTTGTTGCGATTTACTATTGTGCGTCTGCTATAGGTGTTCCGCAGCATGGTTTAATTTTTCAATGAACACTCGTTAACACGTATTTGCATAATTCCGAATTAATTTGATTGTAGCGCCCTCGACAAGAACGAGTATAATCACATAACGGCGACGTATTTCTTGTTAGCGGAGAGAAAGTTGCGAGCCCATCGTCAGGAGCAAGTGCAGAAGAATCGTCCGGAGATCCTGGAAGTTTCGTCTAGGTATACCCTGCGCCGATACACAATTCATCCAAACATACAACCCGACTTATACCAATAATTTATGCTAATCTAGGTTTCGCATGAAATTTCGATCACGATAATTATATTTTGACAAAATAAACTGATTAAACCCGACGTCACAGTTAATATTTTCTCCATACGTTTGGTTGTTTAAGATGCTTTCTTCGATGTAAGCCCTTGAACCCCTCCTTCCTCTGCACTCCTCGATCACGAATGCACGCATAATAAAAGCTTACAGCATGTGCTATCTCTCTCCCAGAATTTCGTGTGCGTTCTTCGAGACGGTTCTGGCATATGTACATTCCACTCGTTCAGTAACATTCACACTCGAACTACATTCGCCAGGTCAAACGCTCGCTACGTTCACACCTGTCGCGCAAAACAAAAACGTCACACATACCTGTTGGTCGAACTCGTCACTCGCTCCCATGTGTAATTATCGGTTGTTTTCAGCCGGCAAGACGACGCGACCAGCAATATGCGTGTCGACCAAAATTCATTGAGCACGGTCAACCAATCGCTGTTGAGCGTGCCACGGACGCCCGGCGACGTGCCTCAGGTGCGTATCCGATAAATGTACCCCTTCCAACGAGCGAGTCCGTTTAACGAGCAAACGCTCGACGCCGATAGATATATAATAATCCGGTGCATGAATCGTCATTCCTGGAAGAGAAAAGACACGACTGTTCTCATTGCAGAACATTCGAACGCGGAAGTGCAGCATCGTACAAGAGGAGGAGGACGAGGACGACGTGTCCTCGTGTTCGGGTCGCGACGAACGCGGCAGCAATTCCGCGCTGAACTCGTTCAACCGCCGCGGTTCCCGCTCGGAGGGGAAGCTGTCTCACATCCTGCAGGAGAGGCTGTCCCAGCTCCCGGAGAAGCCGAGCCACAAACCGATGCCGCCGCAGCGGATCTCGCAGAAGGACATCAACATGGTGCCTGTGATTGCCGGCGCGGACGAGCGGCTGAAGTCTAGTCCAAACAGCGGGAACAGCAACGAATCCTCCCCGCCTGTCCAGCAGAAAGCGATGATCAGGCCTCTGGCGGGCAACCAGCTCGCCGACAAAGTACCTGCAGCGATGAAGCTGGACTCTACCGGTCAGGAGAACCTGAAGAACCGTTTGGACGACGGATCGTCGCCCGTGTGGTCGAGAAGAGGATCCTCGGAGAACAGGCCGAAGTCGGTGTCCGAGTGCTTGAAATCGGTGGGACCTGTTCCGGCGAACAAATGGAGGATGGGGTCGCAGCATCGATCCTCCGCCTCGTCGTTGGATTCGTCGACTCCGGGCTCGCCTAAACCGTTCGAACCTAACGCGACGACCGCCACGACGATCATTCTAACGGAATCGTCCACCGTGTCGATCCCGTTGCGACCCCTGAGCGGGCTCAACGATAATCTACCGTTGACGCCCAAGTACAAGACCATGCCGTCGCCAGGAAGCACCAATGCCACGTCCACGCCGTTGAACGAGATCCTGGAGGACGGGGATGCGTTGCCTGTGTCAGGTAACGAGAGTAGCGGTTCCAAGTGTCGGGTGGTCAGAAGAACCGGGTACGAGCAAAGGAAAAGTAAATTTCACAAAACGCGCACCACCTCCTGTTCAAGCTCAGACGCCAGCGACGACGACAGCGAGAGCAGAAAGAAGAGGGCGCACAAATTGGGCACCTCTGCGGGGAAATCGATGTCTTCCAGACGGGATAGTCACGACGATTCTAGCGATTCCCAGGATCCAGGAGGGAGTGGCGGTGGAGGTGGGGGTGGAGGCGGTGGAGGAGGCGTAGGCAACGGGGAACACACCACGGAGACGCCATCCAGCGAAACGAACCGGAAGGACAGCGGAAGCACCACCAGCACCACTACCACGACCACCACGACCACTGGAGGCAGGCATAGAAGTCAAGAGAACCAAGTGATATTCGGTAGGAGGCATCGCGCTGGCAGGAGAAGAGCGGGAGAGACGCGGCTGCGGGAGAGCCAGTCACTGAACCGCATCACGGAGGTCCAGGAGGCGGAAGGCCCTTCGTCCTGTCACAATCACGTGTCCCGCAACTCTACCGTTCTAGGAGTCCAAAGCATGTCCTCGTCGTCGTCGTCGGTGTCTCAGAGCAGCACCGGTTCCCATAGTGTCCCTCAGCCTGTGTCCCCGGCAGCGACCACCGTTCAGAAGGCGAAAGGTTTCGGCGCGAGGCTCCTGCAAAGCTGGTCCCTCAGCACCGGCAAGTCCTCGTTGTCGTCTCACTTACCGAACAAGCAGACCAACTGCAGTCCCAACGGCAGGTGCAACGCCAAGCAGGAGGCTCAGAGGGACGCGTGTCAGAGGATCGAGATCTGCCACTACGACAAGGAAGAACTTAACGACGGCTCGGTCAATCATATACCGTCCAACGACAAAGAGAACAGAAACGGTTCGATGAACCGGAACGACTGCAAGAGCAGGAAGATTCGGTTGCTCAGCCGGTACTTTGCCGTGCATAAGAAGCTCTGCGTCCCACTGCCGGGGTTGTTCGGCAAGAGGCGGCTCTACAAGGCTCGATCCTGTGGTAGCATCGCTCGGGACCGCGTCAGTCCTCCATCGCCGAAGTCCATGCTGTTCTGCGCCTCAGCGGACGACAAATGGCGGGATCATCAGCAGTGGTGCGACGCCAAGCACCAGCATCGCGGCAGCGATGGGGACATCAACCAGAACCTGGGCCTGTCGCACCTGGTCCAGGAGAGGGTGGTCGGGAAGGGATGCAGCGCGTTGCCCACTGTCTGCCATATCCACCTGGGCGACGCGACCAAGTGCTGCAGCCTCTGTTGATAAATCTGCTCGGCGAACAGGTCGATGCGCAAACGACGACGGAAGAGGGCATCGTGGGTCGCGTATCGTTGACTCGATGGGGTGTCTTCGGGAGCCACGGTTCACGCTACCGTGGACGCGTGTCGCTGCTGCTTCGCGACGATTGCCAGCGACTGGAGAACCGGAGAAGACGCGCGTAGAGAGAGAGGCGATTATCGCGAAGTGCAATCAGTTTGATGACGGTCGTTTCGTGTGCGCGGGAACAGGAGGAGGAGGAGGAGGAGGAGAAGGAGGAGGAACAAGGAGCAAGGAAGGGCACGGTTGAAGACGCGTGTATACACAACGCGATTGAACGGTGGGACGAAGAAGGAGGATCTTCCGTAAGCGCCGCGTCGCGGTGATCGTTAACGACCGCGACCTTTCAGCCGATTACGCGGCATGCGTCATAATGGCCAATGCATTCAATCGATCACACGCTGTGTCCCTTCCGATGCTGTGCAGGCAGAACGCCCGATCCTGTAACTGTTCGAACGCGATGCGTGAACGAGAGGAACGCGGGAGAATGAGAAAGAA